>OLKM01001397.1:72129-139659 GCA_900291075.1 Melanogrammus aeglefinus | reverse complement strand
GGTCTTAAAAAACCTTTAAAATAGTCGGTAAATGGATAACCGTAAATAAGGCCTTGAAAAATGTTAATGGTTGTTAAAATCTTGAAATTCATTCCAAGGTCCTAGATTTTTCCTTTCTATCTGCATGATGTAGCAGGGCTCAACAAGGCAGAACTGTATTATCTAAAGTAAAGGCAACACTAACGAAAAAATCAAAACATGTGAACGTGTGCGTTCGTAATAGATTTTTTTCTCCGAGCTATCGATCTCCGACATGAGTGGCATGTCTGTTCAACTACATGTCGAAATATCCTGATTTCCAAGTTTACTTCAACGCATCAACTTTACGGTAGAGTGGCGGGGACAGCGTACTTCCCGTCCTGACCTACAAGCTGATGCGACATGCTCGACGCAAGCCCGGGGAAAAGTGATTAGCCATGTGTACTATTTCAATAGCCTGCCTGACGGGCCGGCAGACCGTCGGCCGTCCGCGAGTCGCTCCACTATATATCGCTTCGAGTTGCTCTATCTGCCGACATTTGTCGCGGCGGTGTCCCGCCCCTAACACTTCTATTGTTGATAAGTACAAGTCGCTGCTTCCTGCTTGAATGTGTTACATCCCTCCCGACTGATTTGATTTGGTTTGCGATTCTTTGAACCAATAAGAATTTACACCGGCGACCAACTCGTGCAACGCTGCATAGCAGACATCCGACTCGCGGCGTAGTTTGTCGTCACCGTTTCGCGTCGCCTCGCCTGTACGGTCAGACGAGGTTCGTTGACCCATGCCGATTCGGTCGTTCGCCCTGCAGCAGCTTGGGAGGCAAATGTGCAGATTTTGGAATCCCACTGTGGCTCAATACCGTCGAAATATAATGGTTATAGCTGAGCTGGGACATCGCGAGTGGGAGGGTCTTACAGTCAAGCGTCGCTTACCGGTGTGGGACTGTGGGGTGACTTTTCCCCCCCACCTATTCTAAAATACGACATTTTGTCCCCTCCAGGTAGTTGTAAAAATTGCGATCCAGTGAGAAAACCCCACAAACAACCACATACTCACCTGAAATTCGTCGACGGCTAAATCATGCGATACGGGGCGCACAAGACATCCCCGAGAGCAATGCAAAACAGTTCAGGCTGTGAGTGGAGCCAATGAGGGGCGGGATTTCGATCATCAGTATCTCTCATTCAGTGCCCGCCTTTGCGCGAGACCAGTGGTTATCATCTCCATGCCAGCATGGTTCCTAGCGACATCACGTGGCAGTTGGATAGGCAGCCTTGCTACCTTGTACCTGAACATACAGCGAGCTAGCGAGAACGGGCGAGGAAAACTGCGCAATCGGGGTGCCTCTGAATCAGCGTGACCGATTTCTTGTCGCGACGTGTATTTTATGTGGGTTAAGACCACACCAATCAAAATCATCGAGGGATGTAGAACACATTGTTCAACTAGGAAGCAGCGTTGTACTTATCACCAATAAGAGTGTTTATGGGGCGGGACACCGCTGGCGAAATGCTCGTCCAAGATAGTGGAGACAACGCGAGCGGATAAAATGCGATTTTTTGCTTTTTTTATTATCATCGGCGAGGGAGGGGGCAGGCGCTACGTGGGACTGTCTTACACACAACGTATAAATAAAGAAGTTAAAGACAGCCAGCCAAAATTGGACATTTTTAGTTCAGAAAATAGGGCGGTCCTTTTCTCTGGTAAAAAGCTGTTTGTGATCCACTGGATATACGATGGAATAAAGATACAGTCTACTAGCCTGCATGTGGGAGGGGCGCACATAAGGTACGAAATTGGGTTTTATGTCGTAAACACTGTTGCTGCTGGTTTTGTTTTGCCGTGAAATGACTTTGGCTTAGGTTACCTCGGCACGGTCCTAGTCAGCGATTTGTGAATCATGTCTATTCTTGGTGTGCCCACTAGTATGATTCATAATATGAATGCAGTGCGAGTAGCAGCTGACACATGGTTCGATTGCTATGCCAATGTGGTTATAGTGTCTTTGTCGTGATGAATAGTTTGAACGTGTGGGACGGACTGTGGAGCAGTTGTAGGGTCCTATTCCTACCATAAATATTGTTTCCTCGTAATAAACCTGCGCTGGTGATATCCAAACTTCTATGGATTTATTGCCGGGCAATTTGCTCATTCGATCGTAACGCTGAAGCGCTGAATGTCCTTCGGCGAGTGTTACTGGTGTCAGGATTTGGCAGAGCGCTTCTCCTCTGGTGCTTGTTTTTCATTTTTAATGCGCAATCATTATGCTACCCAGCAACCCTCTGCTCGTTCTCCAAAAGGCGACACCCTCGTCGACATACAGGCGAGCGAGCGGATACGGCGACGGAAATACGCGCGCGAGGGTGTCCTGATAGTGCAGCGTGACGTATTTTGTCTCGAAGTGTAGTCTTAGGTTAAGAGAATCCAAACCAAGATCAAAATCATCGAGGGCATGTAAACACATTCAATTCAGATAGCACGTGTACTTATCCAATCAATAAGAATGTTTAGGCGCGGACACTCGCCGTGCAAAAGGTGTCGTCGCAGATTAGAATGACATACGCGCGTAGTAATTCCGTTAGCGAAATCGCTGGAGGCGGCGTGAAACGGCTGCCGGCTGTGTGGCAGCGTCAGGACAGGGCTCATTGGAAAAAGTACAGCATTCTATCTACTTTTCGCTCGCTCGCTCCGCCTCGCGTTCGCGTTCGCTCGCGCGCATCGCTGTATGGTTCAGACGGGGTGTGATGCTTATCAGTAGTACCGGTCCTTCTCGGTTTCATTACGGACCTACCCCCTTTACAGCTGCGCCATTGATTGTCCCTGTAAAGCTTTGTTGTATCGTTTAAGATACAGTTTAAATTTGCCAACACTTTTCTATTGTTCCTGTGATTGAGTATTACATATTCCAGAACATATACTCTGTGGTTTCCAACCGTCGTGGTTGCAAACACAGAGCCATTAAACACAACACTGGTTTTTCAAACACCTGACAACACTGTCAGAGCATTATTTGGTAAATCAGCGTGAATGGATGATGATAGCTTTAGGGATAGAGGGGATACCCAACTCACTTTTCAAATCCACATACCAAGCTTTAATTGTAGTTGTCCCTCTTACGCATCTATAAAACAAAACTGAACAGCCTCTTCGGGCTCAGTTGGCCTGTCCTCTGGTGCCGGGTAAAAAACCATTCAAGCTCGCACAATGGTCATTTGCCTTGGAGTCGCACATGAAGAGTGCTGAGAGACTATTCTAGTGCATTGCTTAGCTCGCTTACACAGAAGCTAGCTCGCCCATAATCCATATGATAGCACTTTTTGTTTTATGGTTTGATTGGTTGTAAATTACAGTGTGACACTGTTCCAACTCCATTGTAATACACTACATGTCCACACATAGATGTTCCCTCACTCACACACATCACAGTGGTTGTGGGAGTATGTGTCTATTGTATGTTTGAGACACTTGTTCCTTTTGCCAGTAAAGTCAGAGTTTTATAGTGGCGTAGGCTCCAGATTTTAAACATTGCAAACTAGGCGGCGCACAAGGGCACACTGTACTTGTTGATTTTTATAGGCATTATGCTCCAGTTGTAATCCATTTTGCAAACAGGGCTGCACATCGCATCAACTTTTATTCTTTATTTAAAAAGTAATTTTATTTGTCCTGTGTATTCGTTATTCTTAAATTTAATTCATTATTTCATAAATGTTATCCAGAAAAGGTGCGAAGGTTGTGTTTCTTAAATTTCATGGACGGTGGTGTCGTTAAAAAGCGTCTTAAAAAGTCTAAATTTGACTGGATATAAATCCTGGCGGACCTCTGACTGTGACGTTGATCGTTCTGTTTCTGCTTTATCTGGAACAACAGTATAGTTAAATTGCCTACGTCCTCTGCTTTTCCTCCGGCACTACACTGTGACCGATCCGATCGTTCGTGTTTGTTTAGTTATTTGTTTAACGTAAAACAATGAACCTACTGCGATTCTCAACTATGTCTGCGAGGAAGACGTTCACTGCGGCAGACATTCACGCGGTTCTCCCTGTCAGTGATGAACGCAGGCAGTGCGCACGCCCCACTCTTAAACTGCCGAATATCGGACTCAACGCCTGCTGCAATTTGTTTGCTATAGTGGAGGGCACATTTCAATCAGGATACAACGTTACCGCTCTCGACGATGACACCGGTAACAATCATGCTGGGGGCTATGTTGGCGCAGCTCCACGCGTCAGGCGCGGTGTGGGGTTCTCAGTCCGCCCGTCCGCTGACCGACCAAGACAAAATGAGAGCCTCAAAGGGCGCCTGCTTCCTGGGAGACATTTGAGTCCTTTCCACTCGCTAGATGAGGGGTGCGTCCGCTTAGTTTGAAGTGTCGGACTTCGGGATCGAGCAGGCCCTGGCAAACGTATGGAGATGGATGCTAAAACCGTCTCGGTGCAGAAACCCCAGTGACCTCTTCACAGAGCTGTTTATGCGCGACGGCTGCAGCGTCGATGTCAGGATGGCGCTTGGCTACAACACACCAGTCTTGGGACCACGCGCCCTTGCCAGGGGAGGCGATCCTGGTTCGCTGGCCATGCCCATCAACGGCCCAGCCGACTCTCTCTTGCCTCCGACGCCGCCAACTAGACCGTCGCAGGAGGGTCGAAGGAACGACGCCTGGACCCCTCGCCAGCAGGGTAATGCTGCGGGCTCACTGTTCTAACCATTGCAATTTTGGTCTGCGCAAGGCCAAACGTGTCCTTTGCTCGCGTGTCCTGCTTCCTTCGGAAGGACGTGGAAACCGGCAGGCCGCGCCTCATAGTAACCCTGAGCACTTGTTGTCAGACCGAACAGGCGCTGCTCTGCAAATTCCAAGCCAGCCGTCTGCCGGGCGCAGAATCTCCTGCGTTACCATCAGGTGCCCACGTGGAAGCAATCATTTCCGTCAGTGGGGACGGAGGTGGTGAAGGGGGAGCACGGCCCGCAATTTAGTGGGATGTGGACGGCACGACGCCTAATCCAGTTCCTATGGCACAGAACGCGCGTGGACTGTGCTTCGAGGCACACGCTTTACCCTGATTTTGTCGTCGCAGCTGTTCAAATTCCCCCTCCCATGGCGCAGATTTCTGTGCGCCGTACACTTTAGTGCGATCGGGAATCCAGATGCGCTCTGGTGAACCACAGACAATCGCTTCCCTTCGCCTGTAACAACGAGGGTAGCGGTCTATACAATGGGTGCCAAACAACTTCGCTGAAAAGTGACCATTACCTCGGCTGCTGGCCGACAATTCCGCTGACCTTACTAGCCCACTTTCTCTCGCGCCCATGGGTGAAGCACACGAGTGGACGTTGGCACTCAACCATCGAGACCCAATGGCCTCCCGCGCACGGCCAGAGCCAGGCGCCTCACGCCGGAGAAGCTGTCCGTTCGCCAGGGCATGAGTTTCGCGCACAATGGCGCAGGTGGCATTCGTTCGAATCGCTCGAAGCAGCCCCTGGGCTCTCCCTCGCACATAGTCCTGAAGCCAGCATCGGTGGGTGGCACCATGTGGGTGACAACTCGCCGCCTCAACGACCGGCGTCCGAAGCGACCGCTACGGCGGTCCCCTGCATATTCCAGACTGTGCAGCGCACCTTTGCTGGGCAAACGCATCTTCACTCCAAGCGTCATAGAAACCTGGTAGAGGGTACCAATCAGTGTCCCGCGGTGCACCCAGAGGACGTCCTTAAGACAGCCGTTCGTCCGATTCTACAGTCACCATCCCTTCGGTCTTCTTCGAGTTTCCTGCGGAATGCCCTGGCGGCCTGAGGAACGCGGCGCAGGAAACCTTTCAACGCCTCCATGCACCATCGGCTACTCAGGACTGGTCCCTTTCCTCCTCGTGTTCTACTTGATGACATCCCTGCGTATCGCATCACGCGACGGAAGAAAGGATCACCTGTCCCACCTCCGGACCCCTTCACTTGCGCTTCAGCCATACAGGGCTGAATTGTCATCCCGGCAAAGTGGAAGTTCGGAACGGACATCCTCTTAACCTTTTTCCTCGGCATCAGGTCTCCGCGAGGGGTGATCCCCTCTCTGCCCTTCGAAGGGAACCGGTTGCACCGTTCCCACGCCCCTGGCAACGGTACAGTCGAGCTCAAGGGTTCATCGGGATGGTTGACCTTCTACTAACCCGTCCATCACCACATATAGCTCAACAGTCCTGCAGCCTGCTTACGAGGCCCAAAGCATGCCTCTCGAAGCAAACAGGTTGACTGGACGGCGGAACGTGTTCACGGCCTTCCCAGACACCAAGGTCGGCCCTGGCCCGCGCGGTGCCATGTTGTCCCACCCCTCACCCTCGCGCCCACTGCTCTCCACCAACGAACCGCGTCGGACTTTTGCCGTGGCGCATAAGTGTATGACAAGCGTTGGAGATGCCTGGCAGCCACTCGCATCTTCAGCCGCAGCTGTCTTCCCAGAGAGCGAAGCTACAGCATCCTTCACAGGACTTCTCGGGCTGTGGCTCGCGGCTCAGACACTTCCGTTTTTATTGGAATAGGCCGTGCAGTTTAATGCCTACGTGGACCACAAGACCGCTCACGACAAGGAATGTGGTGTGTCATGTCACTGCCATTGTCCAAGGCGCGAGCGTGTCCGAACCGCCAACTTGCCCAACTCTCCTAACATCTCAGAGAGTTCACTCACAGATATCCAGCACGTGGTCTGGAAAGTCCAACGTGCGCGGATTGTCTCTCCAGGGCGGTGGTCGGTGCAGTCCACTAACCTGGACTATACTCCTCGCTTGCATTGCTGTTGGATTTCTAGTTCCTTTGCCGACTCCGCTCCGCCATAGCGTCTTGAAGGTCGGTGGTACACGGGGCTTTTGCGTCGGAGGAGGTTTGCTCTTGTCATAGCAGTGGGTGCTCTAGCTCTCTGTGGCGATGTTTCTTTCCACGGGATCAGCCAGGGCTGTAGCCCCGCCGCCAACGGAGACGCCTCCGTCGTCGAGGCAGTACACAGCTGTCTCCCCCAAGGTCGAAACCTGGTCCTCACGCTGGTGTCAGAGAAGTTCCGTACTGGCACGGACTCAAGGATTGAGAAGGGCGCTGGGTCGACACTTTGCACTGCCTGGTCCAAGCTGCGCCAAGGTGAGCATCCGCACCATGCTTCAAGGCCCCGCGGAATCACTTCTCTGGTGCCAGAGCGGAGCGTTCGAACCATTCAACGGAGACCTGGTGGATCCTCCTGCCCCTCGCATGGCTTCACTTACCTCTTCACGCAATGGTGAAAGGACGACACGCTGTTCGAGGCAAGTCCCGCTCTCCCAGTACGACAGCCCCGACCTGGCCCGGGCGTGTCATACGCGTGTGGGTCTGCCCGCTACGCACTGCCTGCTGACCTCTTCCTGCTTGACTCGTTGGCCCGCATCTTTACTTTCGGCTGTGGGCGGCAGTGGCGGCAGAATATCTGGGGGTCAATTGCGTACATACCGAGCACTACCGCCTACCACCCACAGCTAACGGACCTTGTGAGCGCTTTCAGCCCATGACAGGCCTACGCCTCGAGCCACCGCCTGCTACGGACAATCAACGCTCGAAAACGCCGTGGGTCATGCTTGGGGCTCAGGGACAGCGCCCAGTAGGACGGACCTCCAGTCGTCGCGGCCGGAGCTGGTTGTGTTCGGCTCACAGCCCGTGCGGTCCCCTGTGTGACTTCGCATTCCCCTAAGTCGACCGGAGCCCTGTGTCCGCCTCTCGCCAGCGCGCCTCCCGTGATCCGGTCGCCAGGACCTTGCCGTCCCGACCACTCGCGAGCATGGCGCCCCGGTTTCCTCGCGGAGTGCCTCCAACGAGCTGCAGTCTGCGGTTCGTGTTTCTATTTCGCCACGACGGCTCACAGAGCTCCGCTGCGACCTCCCTATGATGGTACCTTCCGTGTCATCGGGCCAAGGACCAAGACGCTCATGGTGGACCATCGGGGCTCAAGCCGATGTGTGTCAGTTGATCGCGCTCAAACCGCTCTGCCACGCGCATGGCCCGCTCTCTGCTGTCCTGCTCCCGCCACGCCTGTGGCCAATTCCCCCTCGAACCCCTACAAGCCCCCAAAGCTGTGCGGCCCTCCGGTCGTTCGCGGCCCCCACCGCGCCGCCCCCATGGTGGATTGTGTGATCGATGTCACGCTCCTCTCCCCGACCCCGACATGCTACAGTCGTGAGGCCGGCATACGCCCTCCAGCCTCTGGGGATTATTGAGTATTGAGTGAACACTGGCGGTGCTGTGTAGTGACTACCCAATTATTAATTGTTCGTGTTCCCTCTTCACGGACATGGGAGGAACCTGAGTCACGGGCAGGGGACGCTTAGAGGTGCCTGAGGACGACTTTAGAGTGGGCACAGACTACAACCATGCACTGGTGACTGATCGTTTACTGTTTCTGCTTATTGAATAAAAACAGTTAATATTAAGTTGCCTACGTCCCCTTTTCCTGCCGCATTACAAAACCAAACATCCTTCACAAGTCGGCAGCGACGATATAAAGCTAAATGCACATATTCGTCGCTAAAATGTTTACATAAACACTTTTAATGGCGAAACTATGCTAAAATATCATATTTCCACCAGAAATAAAAAGGTATGTCCGCCATTTCCACAGAAAAATATCCTAAAAACTATCCAATAGGAAAGATCTCACAGCGTCTATCCGTGACGTAGTCGGGGCCATTCAGAACATTGGTTAACATCTTCGTGATGCGTTCACCGAAAGAAGTCGAAAAATCGTACTCTGGGACACGATTTCAATAGATTAACGTTTCGTGCGCATGAGCACGAGATCTCGTGATACCGGGTTGTTCTATCGGAAAATTGTTCTTTTGAGGATCCAGGGGGGGCCATCTTGAAAATTTAAATTTCAAGTGGCTGGGAGGGTTCTCTTGTCAAGCAACCCTTAGAGACTGCTCATACCAATTTGCATGCTCGTGTCACTTAACTAAACAATTATATCACTTAACTACTCCTTTTAGGTGGTGGCAATCTTGAAAAATAGCCGCCATCTTGAAATTTCAAGTAACCCGTGGGTGACTTATTGTCAAGTGACACCCAGAGACTGTTCATGTCATTTTTTTATGCTTGAATCACCAAATAAACCATTTATCGCTGAACTGCTCCACTAAGGTGACGGCCATCTTGAAAAATGGCCACCATCTCGCCATCTAAATGGCTGGGACAATTTTCTTGTCAAGTGACCCATGGAGATTCCTCATGACAATTTTCACTCTCATATCATAAACTGAACGATTCTGCCAAAAATAATCACTCAGCCGCACCACTTCTGTCAGATGCAGCTGCTCTGATGTTTCTGCACTTAATGATACTTTCACATCAGAACTACTGCATCAACAGCTGGTCTATGTCGGCTTCCACTATTCTGAAACCAGTTGAGCTTCTGTACAAAAAAGCACTCAAGACTCTACAAAAACCTTTCTCTTATCATCATTGCAACATCTTAGAGAAATATAACTTGCTGAGCTTTGATCAATTCTCTGTAAAATTTCCTCTACATGCTTAATTTATAAAGCACTACATGGCCGGCGCCGCCTCCACTGCAAGACTTTATTAAATACAGACGGATCACCAGAGCTGTTGTTAAGGGACTGTGAGGTTCCTTTTAGAAAAACCTCCTTCAGCCGTAACGCACTGTCCATTAAAGGTAGTGCATTATGGAACACACTACCCCCAACTATAAGGGAATGTCCCACTCTGGTCACCTTCAAAAGCCAAGTAATGGTCTGGCTTAGAGCCAGCCAAACGTGCAACCACCTCTAACGGCATGCTGTACCGAATTTGCCCAGTAGAGCATACTAATGAATCGTGTCTCCGTTTTAACACCTTGGAATGAATTGTCCTGTTTTTCTTTTTCTTTCTGTTTCACCTTGTTTTATATAGAAAATGTTACTATTGTATATCGGTCGTCATTTGTACTGTAACATCAACCTGCCTTATGGACTACAGATGGAAATGAGCCCCTGGGCTACAATCTAGCACATGTATGTGTACTGCTGTGCATGTTTATTAATGTACATTGTCCTGAATTAAATAATTTAAATTTTATCAAGGAGCGGGACATGACGTAGGGTCTATGTTTGCAAGAGGCGGATAAGCTTGGCCTCTGTCACAGTAATTTGTATTGATTTGACCATAGACAAAATAGAGGAGCAAGAACGGCCAGAATTCATCGCGATCATCTTAAATGTTGCTAAAATGATGCATCATATATTCCGTTGCATCCACAAAATCCGAAACATCGACAACATTGGAGCATGAGTAAGAGACAAATAAAATAAACAACGAAGAAGGAAGGCGTCGCGAACAACTGTGTTGCCGGAGAAAGAGAGCCTATTTATTTTTGTTTAAATGAGAAAACGGGGAGTGGAAGAATGTGTATAGAAAACTCTTTCTATACACGTGCAGCTGTGAACTCATATATTGTCATTTATTATATGATGTGTAGTTAGGGTTATAAGTTTTAGGGTTATACCTTTCTTTTAGCGTTCACCATAGTGAACACGTTCAATAGTATTATTCAGGAGACTTTCAGGGTACAAATGCAGGATATGTCTGTTCACACATATGGCCCATCAGGAAATATCAGGATTACACACGTGTGTCTGAAAGCAGCTAGTTTGTTAACATTATACATTATAAATGAGTTAATTGGATGTATAACAGGGTAATTTTGCCAATGGAAAGTGTAGTATACTCTGCATGCAAATCAATTATTAAATAGCTTTTACTGTTATTTCAGTGCTGAAAGTGCATTGACATTTAAAAATGCAGGTCAACTACTATTGGTTAGTTGAAAACAGGGGCTGCCCAGGGGAAGCAGTCTCACCTGTCGTTGAGAAAAGAAAAAACAAATATATTCATTTTAAATTATATATAATATTTTTGTATACTTATCTGTACTATAAGTGTAATTTATGTACGATTTCAATCATTTCAATATTACCAAAACCGCTGAATTTGCGTGTTTCCTGTTCAATTAGAGCGGCGACGTGCGAAGTGCAGCAGAGGTAGTGGCTGGCTCACCTCAAATTGTGCAATAGAGCTCGTAAGTCTACCCCTTCCGGTAGACCCCCATGGAACCTCTGTGCTAGAAAAATTAGAACTGGCTTCAATCATGGACCTATTAAGGAAAGGACAGCGGACTTAAATATGTATCGCTCATCTCTGTCCTATGGAAACGCTCTAAACTGGCGCATGGCAACATCAAGGAGAGATTTGCTCCGCATCATGGGCGCCTGCCACTCCCAGGTGCGATGACGCGCAGGATAAAGAAAATATTCTCTTTTAGCAGCGTTAGAGAGCATCATAAGCGATAGTCTGTCCACAGTCACATATTTACAGACCATGGAACTGAATAACGCTGATGATCCATATGTGACGGTCACATATAGAATCATCGGCATGATAATTGTTAAATAATAATTGTTGTCCAGATTGCAGGAGTGTAATTTACAGGTCACATTGTGACCTGTAAATTACACTCCTGCAATCTGACAACAATTATTATTTATACATTATCATGCCGGGGCCGAAACAACATGTTGTTCAACTACGACTCCTTCAGCTGCCCAATCCTCCTCCCCCCTGCCAAAAATATACATGAAAAAAATAAAACGCTGAGTGCGTTGAAGAAAGAGAAAACTTACATTTTATTAGTAGCCTACATGGTATAAAGATCGTTTTGAACCTTTGATTGATATCCAGAATTATTTGCGAGACACATCCCTTCCCCACTTGTATGGAGTGAACGGGAATAACTTAACTTCTGGCACTCCATGAATGAGAGACCCGTCACAACCCGCTAAAACAGCTCAATACCAGCCTGGCGGTATCACAAATGTGTTATAGATTTAAATATACTATGCAACCGAACAAAACAATTCACGAAGATGTTTATAATGTTAGATTTGTGGAGGTTCGCTTTGTGAACTACAGCCCTCTCTGCTCTGACGAGAATGATATACGTCAACCACTCTGGTAAAAGCCATGCGATCTCTCTGCTCCACTCACTGTTTTTTCCAAGGAGGACAACAGCATCGAATAGGAGAGAGACCGGATCATGAGTCGGGGGCAATGGTGAGATGTTTCAGTAAATGCATAGGTAGATTGTCGTCTCTGTCCCACGCCAGTCGTAGAGCGTGACGTCTCACAAAATGCGAGAGTGGTAGTCTTTCTCTCTGTTTTTCCTCTACAGAACTTTATACTGAACAGTTGCCAAAATAAAGCGTCAGAGCTCTTGACAAAAAAAATTTGTAACAGGCAAATAAAGACCTGAACCAGGAAAAAAAAATGACTTTCTCTCCATTGAAACCCATTTAAATTTTACGATCTCAGAGGTCCCATGGGGGTCTACCGGAAGGAGCAGATTTACAACTCTACTCCTCACACACGGAGCGCATGCCGCCTTGCTTCTCCATAGGTTGTCCTAATGCAATCTTTTGTCCATCGATCACATTTATATTATGTCTTCACTTTCAATGAAATATTAAATGTATTTTGTGTATGCTTATAACATATTTAGTCTTGCTTATCTGACATAAAACCGCACTGTAAAAGCATGAGGTGAGGCAGCCAGTACCTCTGCCGCACTGTGAAGACAGAGGTCACGTTTAGATTATTGTAATATGCATCGTTTCATGGAAGACGACCTCTAGTGGCCATGGATGTGAAATGCAGAAATCACACGTAATTTATGTTGTCAGTTCTTTTCGAGATTCACTTGAAAGTAATTTGAAGTAACCACCTCCACATGCAGAAGGCATAATTTGTAAATTAAAGCTCAATTAATGGTTGTGAAGACAGAGGTCACATTTAGACTGTATTTGGTTCTTTAGAACACCTATCAGCGGTTGGGTTTTCTGAGTGCCCAGTTTTGAATTATAGTAGAGATGCGCGGTCCTTTTATTGCCTGCCACAATGGGTCAGCAAAACATTAAGAGACAGGTTTTAAAACATTTCCTGGTCCCGCCTGCAACAAGATACTGTCTTTTCCTGCTTTCTAGAAATGTGTTATATAGACACAACCAAACATATATATTTTACAAATAAGAAACGAGTCGCGCTAAACAGTGCGCATAAACAAGTGAACCCTCCACTCATGTGGCGATCGGCGGTATTGCATATACAACACAAAAATGGTGGTAACCAATAGACATTCTAGGTTGTGCTAGCGACACCACAAGTGGGATTTTAAGCATACATAAAACTAAGACGACTTATCGGTTACCTGCACAATGGGTCAGCAAACATAAAGGACAGGTTTTAAACATTTCCTGGTCCGCCTGGACAAAATAAATACAGTATTACAAATTGCAAACGAAAATCAAATAAAATAACAATACTATGCCAAATATCAGAAGTGTATTAAAAAACCGTCTAGTGATACGTGACAAGGATAAACTTACTATAGACGTTTAATGCTTATGCTCAACCTACCGGCAGAAGATACTGTCACGATTCAGGGCCGCACAGGGATTTGAACCCGGGTCTTTGGAGTGAAAGGTGGCGATCAATCCCGTACCACCCCGGAAGTGGATAAAAGAATCAAAAATGCAGAGCATTCACCTTCAGGGTTCTCTTTACTGAATCTCAAAAAGCAGGCAAACAAACAAGTTTCTTTGGCAAAAAAAATCCAAAAACTTAGAGCAAGGAACACACACTGGTGCAACGGAGAACTCAGCAAAGTCACGGGCACACACATGCTCCTTAAATAACCTGACAACGTAATTACCATCAAACAGGTGTGTAATCACCTCAATCACATGAGCAGAACGAACCAGGTGATTAACAAAAAACATACAACGGTACAAAATAAAGACATCTAGTGACAAAAGGCAGTAACTGCAGCTTGAAAGTTCTTAGGGCCTGACAGATACTGTCTTTTCTGCTGCAGGATAACTGGAATGCAACATTAGCAATATACCAAACTAAATGTCTTGACCCAATGATACAGGATTGAACTATTTGCTCCGTTACACATACACTGATGCAAATACTGCAGTATATGCTTCTATTTGTATTGATTGAGTATGTTGTGGTGACCCACAACTACAATAAGACATTCACCAAGGGACTGCACCTTTTAAGGAAAAGGACACACAGAGCAAAATGTGCTTTTTCTCTGAGCCGCTATAAAATGTTCTTCCTTGTATAAATATTTACCCTAATTTAAGCTACTCTATTGAAAATGAACGACATGCCGTTGCTTTCGAGGTGAGAGATTGTCTCTTCACCTATTTTATCGCAATTTCTACAATTTCTAATAGACGTTCTGTCTATTGACAGAATGTCTTACCTGGGCCAGTTTGTCCACGGCGACCCCGTTAAAACAGACGGAAGGGGGGAGGGGGGCATAACAATATCGCAAGACATGGCCAGGGTTCGGATTGAATTCTGCGGCTGTCTTCTTTTAACGTGTGCGTGTGTGTGTGTGTGTGGTGCGTGTGTATACATGCGGTGTCCTGTGCTGCCTTTGTCTTGAAACGTCTGCGTCAGCGCGCGCGTGTGTTTGTGTGCGTCAGTGATGCGGTGCGTTGTGCGTGCCGCGTGTCTGCGGTGTCCACTCGTGTTGCTGCACTGCCTTTGTCTTGAAACGTCTGCATCAGCGATGTGTATGTTTGTGCACGTGTGCGTGTGTTTGTGCATGCGGTGTGCGTGTGTGTACTGTACTGTCTGCGCACACCCCTATGAAGCCTCTCTCCCTCGCTCTTTCGCTCGCTCTCTCTCTCTCTCTCTCTCTCTCTCTCTCTCTCACTCACTCTACTCACTCACTCACTCACTCACTCACTCACTCACTCACTCACTCACTCACTCACTCACTCACTCACTCACTCACTCACTCACATCTGAGAAACGCTCCCATTCCAAATTGCATTGGTTTACATTTCGTTCTGTTTAGCACGAAAAAGTCTGAGAAACGCTCCCATTTAGAATGCATTGGATTACATTTGGTTCTGTGAGGCATGACAAAAGTGCTCTGGGACACGATTCACTAGATTAACGTTTGTGCTGATTATCACAAAATCGTGTGATACCTTGTTGAACAAATTTGTGCATAATTTAAATCAGTCCAATAAATTTATTTATAAATTTACACATTTCCTAACTGTAGTTAGTTTTTTATTGTAAGCCTAAAATTCTTCACTGACTTATACACGTTCATAATCAAGAATGAAGTTAAAAGTCTCATTGCTTGCTTAATTCTTGAGGCCTGATAATGATGGCATCACCTCTCAGCAATTCACCCTCAATCTAACAAACAAAATTTGTTAAGTTTTGATTAAAATTGTTTAAAATTTGTACTTAAATACCATAAATAAGGCTCTGATGTCTCCAAAAAGGCATACAAACCCTCGGTCTTAGGGTTTTCAGGTCATAAAGTGGTTCCATGTTATAGGTTATTTTTAAGGCTTGTGGGCATTTGGTTATTCTCCAAATGCCCAGGGTCATGGAAAATTTTCTTAAATACTGGTATGTTTGTACAATTTGCAGTAATTAAAGGGATCTGAAACTGTACTGTAGGAAGCCTTACCATGTTCTTACCATATTCTACTACTAGAATATTCCTTGGTTCATGCAATTAAGGTCTGTCTATTCACACTTCCTTGGGGGTGATAGGATAATTGTATTCTCACTGATAGACATCAACACTTTGATAGGAATAGGTAGAGTTCAGTGAGTGTGTGCGTCTGTCTGCCTGCGTGTGTGTGTGTGTATGTGTGTGTGTGCGCGCGTGTGTGTTTGTGTTTGCTCATCAGCATGCTCAACAATGATGATGCCACTGTCAGAGAGCTTGCCAGAGCTTCCCTCCTGCTGGACCTCAGGGGAAGGTGATAGTCCGGCAGTGTGGCGCAGAAGGTGTTTTCTGTACCCTTGAACAAAGACCTATATTATCTCTGAAATATTTGAATCCTGTCTCTTGTAATGTGATTGGTGCATTCAAATAAAGAATTAAAATGTGTGTGTGCATGTGTGTGTGTGTGTGTGTGTGTGTGTGTGTGTGTGTGTGTGCGTGCGCGCGTGCGCGTGCGTGTGCGTGCGTGTGCGTGTGTGTGTGTGTGTGTGCGTGTGCGTGTGTGCATGCGTGTGTGTGTGTGTGTGTGTGTGTGTGTGTGTGTGTGTGTGTGTGTGTGTGTGTGTGTGTGTGTGTGTGTGTGTGCATGCGCGTGCGTGTGCGTGTGTGCATGCGTGTGTGTGTGTGTGCGCGCACGTGCGCGCACGCGCGCGCGCGCGTGTGTGTGTGTGTGTGTGTGTGTGTGTGTGTGTGTGTGTGTGTGTGTGTGTGTGTGTGTGGTATGTGTGATTGGGTGTATATGCTTGTGTCAATGTGTCTGCATGGAAGACTTGAGTTAAGGCTATGATTTTGTGTGTCTGTTTGTGTGTGTGTGTGTGTGTGTGTGTGTGTGTGTGTGTGTGTGTGTGTGTGTGTGTGTTGTGCATGCGTCATGCTGTGTGTGTGTGTGTGTGTGTGTGTGTGGTGTGTGTGTGTGTGTGTGTGTGTGTGTGTGTGTGTGTGTGTGTGTGTGTGCGTGCGTGCGTGCGTGCGTGTCCATGGGGATGAGGATGATAATGAGTAGTGTGGTCACTCCAATAGATTAATGTGATGTATTCTACCTGGACGACCAACCTCCCTCCACACATATATGTCTGATTAGTCCTGGATCGTATTAAATGCTGCGACCTGATTAGCATCCAGGTGATCTCTGAGTAACAGGTGACCCAGAAACACAAGGACGATGTCATTGACAAAGGACATTGAGAATCAGGTTTTCAGATCCTTCTTGAATCAGAAACTGTTGCAGCTAACTGTGTGGGTGTGGAGTATCAATGTGTGTGTGTGTGTTGTGTGTATTGTGTGTGTGTGTGTGTGTGTGTGTGTGTGTGTGTGTGTGTGGGTGTGGTGTGTGTATGTGTGTGTGTGTGTGTTTGTGTGAGTGTGTGTTCGGCTGGGTTGTGTGTGTTGTGTTTTGTGTTGGGTTTTTTGTGTGTGTGATTGTGTGTGAGTGTTTGTTGGGTGTGTGTGTGTTTTGAGCACTGAGTTGAGTTTTGGAATCATCGTATTTCTGTTTTGGGGAGGGGCACCTGTGTCCATCATCACTTGGCCAACGTCCAGAATTGGAGGAGAATTAGTCAGTGTCTGATTCAGGGCCTTTGTGTCCCAGAGACGTCTGCGTCTACGCTGCGTGGAGCAATGCCATTGTGTGCACGGCCTCTACAGAGTCAGGGAGGAGGTGTTGGAATCGGTTTCATGTTGGGTCCGTGACTCCTGCGTGCCTACTCATGGGTGTCTGCATGAACGGGGGCGTGTTTGTTGGTTGTGTTTTAGTGTCTGCAGAATGACATCACAGTAGGATTATGAAGGTATTATGTAAACGAGCACTAAAACATCCTGTTGTACATCACCAGGTTCAGATGTGTTTGGATTATGAATCCAAAAAGAAGATATCTTAAATAACGATATGTCATTAATGTGACGAAAGAGAAATATTAATAGGCCTATATATTTAATTTTTTTGAGTTTTAAAGACTTGAGTCCTATCTATAATTAAATTTATTCATATTTTGCCTTTTGGAATGAGATAAGATAAAACTTTGTGAATCATATGAGGGAAAGCAACATTCTCAGAAACAGACACAGTCTGAGTCAAGGCTTGAAATTAAACATTTTCAAGTAAGCCTATCTGGATTTAGTCCACTCTGAAGTCCAATCTGCGCGTCGCGAGTTGCCCTGAAACACTGACGACCTCATCCAGCGCTGGCTCAGAAACACACGCAAGCACATAACTATTGCTATGCTAAAATAGACCATCTGCTAGCATCACGCCTCAACCGCCACCATCAACCAGCAGTTACCCTTTAGCGGTTAGCAGTTAGTTACAGTTTTACTCGATCTTTTAAACACGTTTCCTGAAACTATAGCTCAATTTCTCAAAACACTAAACTTTTATAAAATGGAACTTTGCTTATGTATCAACAACAAGACTCCAGATTGCTCTCCAAGTTCAATTCCATTGTTTTCACTCATAGAAATTCTAAATCAAGTTTTTTCAGAACTCTAAGCACAAATCTTATAATTTAGCACACTTGGTTCACCTGGAAAAACCTGGCCTTCAAAACGCCACACCTAATTACCAATTGGTCTCACTTACTTCTCACATTGGTCTCACTTACTTCTCACAACTCAACTGGGAAAACACTTCAATCATGTGTCAGAAAATAGAAGAGGCCCCAGAGGAGCTCTGCTGTGTTGTAGACCAGCTCCTCTGGCCTGGGCAGGGTCAGAGACGGGATGCAGACTGATTTACATGTACATCTGTTTCAGCACATTTCAATTCTTTTTTTTCTTTTTTGTGGGCCTACGCAAAACCTATTTTTTTAGCACTCGGTTCAGCTGAGGATTTTACTGTTTGACAGTAAGAAATAAATATTTGTTTGGTTACCTTTTAGTTTGTATTTCATCATCACATGCCCCGAAGGACACCAAACACTTTTTTACTGCAGTGTTTTTAATTGTACACAATAACTGTGAGTTTTGCCAAAATAGGTAACATTTTTGTATTCTCAGAACTCTTGATGTTGCAGCAGCATCAACTGTAACTGTACAGTATAACTCTGGGAAGAATATGCATTGTATCCTGTTCTGATACGAATGTGTCGATGCAGTATTTAATTGATATATTCACAGTATTGTATTACAATATGGCCGTCTTTATACTGTATGTACCATACAATTGCAACCTGTTAAACTTTTTTAAAAAAAGCTAACTATTTCTACATAATTTTATACATTTGAATATGTAACATGGCTCATGAAGCCAAAACATATATAAATAGTATTTTGATTGTAGTGTTTTCAATTGATCACACCAGTGTTTAATTGATTCTCAACATGATTTTGAGTGTGGTGTTTAATTTTGCAAGAGATTTGTGGAGTTTTGACAAAATGGTTGTTTTCAGTTTTGTTAGAGTTTAACAATTTTTTTAACACGTTTTCTGAAACTATAGCTCAATTTAGAAGAGTTAATTATTTTGTCCAAACTCCAATAATTATTCTCAAAACAGTTTTTTTCCCATCAAACAGTAAACACAGCTATCAAATGAATATCTCTTAGAGAGCATCAATTACAGTTTTTCTCAATTGTTTAAACACGTTTTCTGAAACTATAGCTCAACTTCTCAAAACCCTTAACACAAACCTGTGAAGAGTTAATCATTTTGTCAAAACTCCACTAATTCTTCTCAAAATTGTTTTTTTCAAATGACTCTCTTTAGAGAGCATTCAATAAACACTTGCTGTGAGCAATTCAAAAACACTTCTATCAAAAGATCTGTACATATTGACACATGTTTTTGGCTTTATAAGGCCTTGTTACATATTTCAAATGTATTCACAATTGTTTAGAAAGATAGCTTTTTATTTTAAGTTGCAATTTAGTGTGGTAATATAGTATAAAGACTGTTGCCATATTGTATACATATACTGTGGATATATCATATAAATATTACAATTGACGCAATCGTATCAGAAATAGGATACAATGCATATTTGTCTATCAAATGAGCTCCAATGGGCTGAACTCACAATCCCAGCCTCCCAGAGTCAAACTGTACACCTCTTGTTGATGCTGCAACAATGTACTGACAATACAACAATGTTACCTGTGTTGTTAAATCACAGTACAGTAATTGCACTGATAAGTAAAATGAAAAACACTACAGAAAGAAAATCTTTAGACTGTCTTTCAGGGATGCAATATTAAAAATAATTCATTCATTTTCTCTAGTGTTTTTCAGTGACCCAAAGACTCTTAAATAAAACACGAAGAGGGAGACGACAAACAGGGGGACAAGCGGAAGACAGCACAACAGAGAACAGAAGCAGGGTGGAGTGTGACAGTAGATATAGATATAGATATAGATATAGATAGAGAGTGTGACAGGGATAAGGGGGGTCATCGGTAGGGGAGGTCATAGGCTTGGGAAAAGGGGAAGGTTTTAAACAGGATTTGAATATGGGAAGCGAGGGAGAGTCGCGGACAGGTTGGGGGAGAGGGTTCCAGAGTCGGGGTGCTGTTCTTGAGAAGGCTCTGTCACCGATGGTTCTAAGTCTGGATGGTCGGACAGTCAGAGTGAGAGTGGAGGAGGGTGAGGGCTCGGGAGGGGCGGTGGGGGATGAGGAGGTGAGACAGGTCGGGTGGGGCCAGGTGGTGGGAGAGCTTTGAAAGTCGGTAAAAATGAAAAAACACTACAGTAAGAACATTTTTTAGACTGTCTTTCGGGGGATGTAATAATGAAATCAGTGCACAAATACTGTAAAAGCAGTAAAATGTTCAGCTGAAATGAATGCATTTAAGGTTTTAGCTGGCCCGCAAAAATAAAAAAGAATAAAAAAAAATGTGGTGAAACAGATCGACATGTAAATCTGAATTGCATGTGCTTGGAGACCTGCTCATATACCTCGCCATGTACCATCAGAAAAAGAAAGAAGGCTAGGAAATGGGAGAGAGACCAGAAGAGATAAAGAAACCAGAAGAGATGGGTGAGAGGTGAGGGAGGAAGAGATGGAGAGGAGGGAGGAAGTGATGGAGAGGAGGGAGGAAGAGATGGAGAGGAGGGAGGAAGAGATGGAGAGGAGGGAGGAAGAGATGGAGAGGAGGGAGGAAGAGATGGAGAGGAGGGAGGAAGAGATGGAGAAGAAGCAAGATGAAGAGAAAGAGGGATCAATAGATGAGTGAGAGGAGAATAAGAGAGGAGGGAGAAATAGAGACAAGGACATTAGGGACAGGAAGAGAAGGAGATGAGAGTGGAACATGGAGAGAAAAGAGGCATAGAAGCATTGTGTAAAGAGAGAAGGACTAAGCAGTGAGAGACGAGAGCCGTGGAGTCAGCATACCAGATGGGATGAGGAATGGCTGATCCAGATGGTTTTCCATACGTTGGGATGTTTAGCAGGCTAGACAAGCAGACCTAGGCCGCGTGTGTATGATCATCTTTTTGGTGTGTGTGGGTGTGTGCTTGCGTGTGTTCGAGTGTGTGTAGCATTCTCAAAATGTCATAGTATATGGATTGTTTGCAGAAAGCCAGTGTGTTATTTACATTGTATATCATCACCTCATTGGTTGATGTCTTAATCGGGCCTCATAGAGAGGGCTTCCTGTACGTTATCATACATCATTTGTTCCATGATTACGTTCTCTAAACCTCCTTATCCCTCACATCTGCTCAAATCATCTCTGGGGCAGATTTGCAGCTTGGTCTGCTGCCAAACCTTTAAACGATCCCACGCCGACTGATCTGCTGATTAATAATTCATCCCTTCAGATCGTTTGCTCTGGTCTGGAGGGCAGCAGACTTCATCTTTTGACTCATACTCAAATAATGTATACATAGTCTCTGTATCAATATATTGAAGACTTAATTTAATAATTTACTTGTTGGAGTAACGCACATCAATGATATGCTTCTTCTGCTCATCTTTTTTTCATGTTAGTACAATTTCTTGCTTTCTTGTGTAAGTTGCTTCATTTTATAGTTTCTTAATTTTAAAGAAAATTGGTATTTTCCAATTTAAGAGATGTGCTGGATATGTGCGTTATTCGACATCTACTCTGTTTCCACAAAAAGGTTGGTCAAATGGAGAAGACCCCTGACCAGGAGAAAACACCCCTGACCAGTGGGCCTACTGGTCTAATGGGGAACACCCCCCTGACCGGTGGGGTCACTGGCCCAATGGGGAACACCCCCTTGGCCAGTGGAGAACGACCCTGAAGAGTTGGGTCACTGGTCCAATGGGGAACACCCCCTTGACCAGTGGGCCTACTGGTCCAATGGGGAACACCCCCCTGACCAGTGGAGAACGACCCTGAAGAGTTGGGTCACTGGTCCAATTGGATTGCATTGTTTGTGTGTGCTCCGTTGATTAGGCTGCAAATTAATAATTAAAATAACAATAATTTCTCACTTTCGATAATGTAGCACTTGAGGCAGTTGCTTATTTGATGAATTTTATGTACTCACATTGCCCCCTCGCGATGCCCACCATCGCTATGGGGACAAGCATGTCTGACAGGCCAGTGGCTGCCTGTGATAGTTTATCATTGTTTTCTCTGTGTGTGTGTGTGTGTGTGTGTGTGTGTGTGTGTGTGTGTGTGTGTGTGTGTGTGTGGTGGTGTGTGTGTGTGGTGTGTGTGTGTGTGTGTGTGCATGTGCGTCTGTGTGTGTGGAGATGAAAAATACAGCTGGCATCCCTTTATGAAGGTATTATTGTAGCAAAAGTCTCAAGCATGCGTACACTAAAGTCACAAATGCGTAACAGTAGAGTCACAAATGCGTAACTAAAGTCACAAATGCGTAACAGTAAAGTCACAAATGCGTAACTCCAGTCACAAATGCGTAACTAAAGTCACAAATGTGTAACTAAAGTCACAAATGCGTAACAGTAAAAGTCACAAATGCCGTACCTAAAAGTCACACAAATGCGTAACTAAAGTCACAAATGCGTAACTAAAGTCACAAATGTGTAACAGTAAAGTTGAAGTCGTAAATATTTATTCTACCATTGTCTGCCATAATATATAATAATATGTTCAGAAATGTCTGAACATATGCGAATGCGACAAATGCGACCATTATAATACATTGAATGACACTGGCGGCATGTTAATGCAATAGCCTACTTTGGGGGGAATTCAGTTGAACTGAAATTTAACATAATTTAAGATACCACCTTTGGACGTGTAGGATGCCGTCTTCTCTTCTGTGAACTTGTTCAAGATTCCAGAAAATGAAGAGGTGGAATCTTGGACTCGGTCCCAGTGTAGTTTGAAAAGTGCATCCCCTGCCGGCGACTTTCATTGGTTTATGCAATTTTGTCCCGCCCACGGACGCTCTACGTCATACGAATGACTTTTGCTACACATATACCACCTAGGCGTGTAGCAAAAGTACTCACAGGAAAAAGAGAGTCGTACCCACAAGAAAAAGAGTCGTGTTCACAAGAGTAGCAGCAGATTCGTGCAGTCGTATCGATGGACGTGCACCCGTAACAAAGGATTTGTGAACTCGTAGCCCCTTTTTCGTGTTGACAATGGTAGAATAAATATTTACGACTTCAACTTTACTGTTACACATTTGTGACTTTAGTTACGCATTTGTGACTTTAGTTACGCATTTGTGACTTTAGGTACGCATTTGTGACTTTACTGTTACGCATTTGTGACTTTAGTTACACATTTGTGACTTTAGTTACGCATTTGTGACTGTAGTTACGCATTTATGACTTTACTGTTACGCATTTGTGACTTTAGTTACACATTTGTGACTTTACTGTTACGCATTTGTGACTTTAGTTACGCATTTGTGACTTTAGTGTACGCATGCTTGAGACTTTTGCTACAATAATACCTTCATATCCCTTGGCTTTCCTGGCCACACACACACACGTACACACATACATACATACATAAACACATACACACACACACACACACACACACACACACATACTCTGAAAAATGAGGTGTCAAGTCTTGCTCCCACTTGAGACCTTTATTAATGCCTAATCTATTCACACCTTCCACACAATCACTCATCTCTCAACTCTTTCTCTGTCTTTTTATCCATCTCTCATCTTCCCCCCTCTCTCTCTCTCTCTCTCTCTCTCTCTCCCTCTCTCTCTCTCTCTCTCTCTCTCTCTCTCTCTCTCTCTCTCTCTCTCTCTCTCTCTCTCTCTCTCTTCTGTCTCTCTCTCTCTCTCTCTCTCTCTCTCTCTCCTCTCTCTCTCTCTCTCTCTCTCTCTCTCCTCTCTCTCTCTCTCTCTCTCTCTCTCTCCTCTCTCTCTCTCTCTCTCTCTCTCTCTCTCTCTCTCTCTCTCTCTCTCTCTCTCTCTCTCTCTCTCTCTCTCTCTCTCTCTCTCTCTCTCTCTCTCTCTCTCTCTCTCTCTCTCTCTCTCTCTCTCTCTCTCTCTCTCTCTTCTCTCTCTCTTCTCTCTCTCTCTCTCTCTCTCTCTCTCTCTCTCTCTCTCTCTCTCTCTCCCTCTCTTCGCACTGTCTTCTCTCTCTCTCTCTCTCTCTCTGTCTTGCTCTTCTCTCTCTCTCTCTCTCTCTCTCTCTCTCTCTCTCTCTCTCCTCTCTCTCTCTCACTCTCTCTCTCTCTCTCTCTCTCTCTCTCTCTCTCTCTCTCTCTCTCTCTCTCTCTCTGTCTCTGTCTCTTCCTCTCTCTCTCTCTCTCTCTCTCTCTCTCTCTCTCTCTCTCTCTCTCTCTCTCTCTCTCTCTCTCTCTCTCTCTCTCTCTCTCTCTCTCTCTCTCTCTCTCTCTCTCTCTCTCTCTCTCTCTCTCTCTCTCTCCTCTCTCTCTCTCTCTCTCTCTCTCTCTCTCTCTCTCTCTCTCTCTCTCCTCTCTCTCTCTGTTCTCTCTCTCTCTCTCTCTCTCTCTCTCTCTCTCTCTCTCTCTCTCTCTCTCTCTCTCTCTCTCTCTCTCTCTCTCTCTCTCTCTCTCTCTCTCTCTCTCTCTCTCTCTCTCTCTCTCTTGATGAGGTCATTGGGAGGAGGACGAGAGTTGTGATAAACGACAGCTGAGGATTGGCTGCTCCCCAGACTTCAACACTATCAACACGCCTGATTAGCCAGAGCGTCCCAGAACTGGCCTAACAGCTGGCACAACAGTCTCGGGCTGTCCAGGTGATTATTGTTATTAAGGAACACATTATTTATCTTACTTATTTAACTGCCACGGTGCAGAGTGTGTGTGTGTATGTCTGCCTGTCTGTGAGTGTGTGTGTGTCTCTGTGTGTCTTTAAATGTGTGTCTGCTTGAATCTATCTGTGTTTGTCTGTGCATGTTTGTATGTGCGTGTTTATGCATGTGTGTGCGTGTGTGTGTGTTTGTGTGCGCGTGTGTGCTGGTCTGTGTGTGTGTGTGTGTGTGTGCGTGTGTGTGTGTGTGTGTGTGTGTGTGTGTGTGTGTGTGTGTGTGTGTGTGTGTGTGGTGTGTGTGCATGTATGTGTGTGCATGTGTGTGTGTGTCTGTGTGTTCTTGTCTGTTTGTGAGTCTTTGTGTGTCTGTGTTTGAGTGTGTATGAGGTTGCCACCCTGTCTGCTGGCCAGATACATTTAGAACAAATAATCACAATCATTTAATCACTATTCACTATGTACTATGCATCGTGAGTTGAACTGTTCCTGGAAAGGGAGATGGCTGGTAGAATCAGTTAAACCAGTGATATGTATTAGTTTAACTATGGATAATTTAGTTACTTGAACAACTGGAGAGTTTAACCATATATTGACGTGTATATCAGTTATTGTAGTTTAGTAGTTATTACTTGTGATATACTTAAAACTGACTTTTGTTTCTTCTTTCTGACTTTTTCTTCTCTTCACTACCCTACCATGCGTCTCCAACTCACTATGGACTGACCCTAAAACACTTGAAGGTTGGCCGTGGGCCTCATAATACCAATGTCAAACCTTGAGTGTGTGTGTGTGTGTGTGTGTGTGTGTGTGTGTGTGTGTGTGTGTGTGTGTGTGTGTGTGTGTGTGTGTGTGTGTGTGTGTGTGTGTGTGTGTGTGTGTGTGTGTGTGTGTGGGTGTGTGTGGGTGTCTGTGTGTGAGAGACCACATCAACACAAAACTCACATAAATCCACACCCCAATGGCATGCTCCCCCCCTGTGGTCCTGGTACCGCCAGTGGAGGCCTGGTGAGGACTGGCCACTGACAGCTTTCCACACAGTGCTGAGATCAGCAGATCTGCTGCCCACGTGTGTTTTCTGCTGCATGTTCGTCTTTGAGCAACGTCGAACATTATCGAGCCAATTGAGCGCTCTGCTTTAACGATGCGTTGGTCCCTGGGTCAGGGCCTCTGGAGCAGATACAGGAGGGAGGAGAGGAGTATGCCGGAATGGACAGAAAGAAGAACAGATGAATGGTGGATGGATGGAATATGGGCTACTAAACCCTTTATTATTTAAAGATGCAAATGTTTTCTCCAGTCGGGAGCGCTCAACATAATTCCAGTAGCAGGAACTTACACGAGAGCACCCCTTTTCCAAGGGTTCAACCTGAGCCGTAACACTGGACAGACGGCAGGTATTAAGCACAACAGAGAATCTCCCCGTGCTTAAAATGCTTAAAATGCCATAAATGAATGTTACAACCTTGATTGATTGAGTCATACATATTGGTATTAATAAGATGTTGTTTTATTAGGACCTGAACATCGAAAACACAAGATAACTACCATGAATTACATTGTTCACTTGAATCTCCGGTGAGTGTTGCACATGCCAATGCTAATGTATTGTTACTTAGTACTGTAGAGAACAAGATACCATAAATGCTGTTTGATTTCAGATCCCTTTTTATTCATACTTTTGTGCTCATGGTGTCATTTTTAAATGTGTTTAATAAATCGCGAATGCGATCACTAACCGTTAGCTACATGCTAAGCGCTAGCTGCTAATCGTTCATACCAGGCTAATTGTATGCTAATGATAATAATACCAATTAATAATAATTAATTACTAATACCATTTAATTGATTTTAATGGTTCAAACATAAATATGTATAAAAATAGTTTAAATTACAAATGTTTAGTTAGAAACATGGTTTAAAAAGTTTAATTAATTGTTTGATTAAATACTATGACATATTGTAATTCAAGAAGAGTATCTCATTCTTGTGGTTTAAATACTAATTGTTCTGATGAATCTAATTTCATTATTTTTATAAATATATAAAAATATATATAAATATTTGATTATACATTGTAATATAGATGAGTAAAATCTCATTTGGTACTATTCTGTTTGATACAGAATAGTACCAGATAACTTACTATTCTGCACTATTTGTGCAGGTTGTTTTTTTTGTCTGATCCCAGGAAGGTTGACTCTACGATGGCGAGGTTTGCCCAATAGAACTGTGCATGTGTTGGATACGGCATGGCCAGCCGTGAACACCGTCACAGACGATTGTGAAGATTCATTTATTACAGATAAGACACAACAGATAGATACACACTAACCTCCCCGGGTAGGAGTAAGAGAAACTGAAACACACATATCCGGATATCCCCCCCTGAACTAGAGGCCCCTTCCCCAAGGAGTCCTGCAGCCGGGCAGCTACAAGGGACTTATTCTTTTGGTTTTGTTTGTTATTTTCAAAAGCTCTATTTTGTATCAATGTCAATGTTTTATGATATAAGGCATTACAATTGCTCATCTATTCAACGGACACCAACTCCCTTGGTGAGTCATTAGTGTTTAACTCCTTAAGGACCTGGACTGACACCCTAGCACCCTATCTGCTCATTACGGCTAAGACCACGGGCACTACAGGTGAAGAAACAAACAAACCCTGGGTGGATAAAGATGGATGACTAGATGAATGGATGAACATATGTACAATGAATGGATGAATTCTGGATTAAAAGATCCATTAGGAGAAGCAGAATGATGAATTATTGATATAGAAATGGATGCTGAATGGATGAATGATGATAAATAGATTGTGTTTAGATGAATAGATTAATTAATAATTGTGAATGGACAAACTAATTCACATGATACCAAGAAGAATGATGGATGGATGAATGACGAGATGATTAATGATGAGGGGATGAATGATGAGTGAATTTCTGAGTGATGAATCGATGGATGTCTGATTAATCAAAGCTTGAATCTTTAAAAAGATGAGGACGAGATGGATCAGTGATGGATGGAGTGATGGCAGAGTTTGTGATTGGAACTTGTAAAAAGCAGGATCATTGGTGTAGGAATACTGTGGCACGTAATAAAGTCAGCTGCTATATGTAAATAGTGTGAAGCATGATGCAAGTGATTAGCAGTGATTATGTTAGGCAGCTATTTCAGAAGAGACCCTGTCAAAGCTGCTACCACAGATGTGAGAGGAGAACAAGAGGAGGAGAGGAGGAGAGGAGGAGAGAGAAAAGGAGAGAAGAGAAGAACAGAGGGAGGGCAGATGAAAGAGTAGGGGCTCTCCTCTGCCCTCTTCTCTGTCTTCTCCTCTTCCTCTCATCTCACATCTCTCCTCTCCTCCTCACTTCCTCTCTTCCCCCCTTCTCTCTTTTCCTCCTCTCACCTCTTGTCGCTCTCCTTTCCTCTCCTCTTCTCTCCTGTCCTCTCCACTCTCCCCTTGTCTCTCCTCCCCTCCTGTCCTCTCCACTCTCCCCTTGTCTCTCCTCCCCTCCTGTCCTCTCCACTCTCCCCTTGTCTCTCCTCCCCTCCTGTCCTCTCCACTCTCCCCTTGTCTCTCCTCCCATCCTGTCCTCTCCACCCTCCCCTTGTCTCTCCTCCCCTCCTGTCCTCTCCACTCTCCCCTTGTCTCTCCTCCCCTCCTGTCCTCTCCTCTCTCCCCTTGTCTCTCCTCCCCTCCTGTCCTCTCCACTCTCCCCTTGTCTCTCCTCCCCTCCTGTCCTCTCCACTCTCCCCTTGTCTCTCCTCCCCTCCTGTCCTCTCCACTCTCCCCTTGTCTCTCCTCCCCTCCTGTCCTCTCCACTCTCCCCTTGTCTCTCCTCCCCTCCTGTCCTCTCCTCTCTCCCCTTGTCTCTCCTCCCCTCCATTCCTTCCTCTCCCCTCTCATCCCTCCTCTTCTTGTTCTCCTCTCCCCTCTCCTCCCGCCCTCAGAGTATCTGTCCTCTGTATTGTGATGTTTTCATCTCTGTGTGATTGCTACATTTCGCCTCAGCCAAAACACACAGCACTCTCAGGGCGCACAAACGTCCGCCTTCATCCACCCTCCGAGGTCTAGCCATCAATAAAACATGCACACACACACACACACACACACACAACACACACACACACACACACACACACACACACACACACACACACACACACACACACACACACACACACACACACACACACACACACACACACACACACACACACACACACACACACACAGGAGGCATAAACCCCCGACATGCAATGCTTGTCACACACATTCTGCATCTACACACACACTATTCTGTTTCTGCATATTCGCACACACACAAAACACCTAGCACGCGAACTCCAGGCCGGGCCCGGCCTCTGCGCTTCACTAAGTGGATCCTGGCACGCAAACATGGCCGCCACCGGAGTTACATCAGGCCAGAGGCTCCGTCACCGAGCAAATCAAGCACGCCTCCTCAGGCTGTCAGAAGAGGGCTGGGGGTGATGGGGGGTGGATGGGGGCGGGGAGGGGGGTTATTTCATAAGTTGTCCTTTCATACCCTGACCTGATCTCTACAAAACTTGACATTCCCTGGAGAAGTCCCATTGGTGGAGGGAGGATGCAAGGAGATGGAGGGGATGTATATATATATATATATAATATATATATTATATATATATATATATATATATATATATAATATATATATCTATATATATATATATATATATTATATATATATGAGTGAAAGAGAGGAAACTGAAGAAATAAAGAGAGAGCATGAAAGAAAGAGAGCAATTTTTCCATAGGGAAAGCCTGTGTGTGTGTGTGTGTGTGTGTGTGTGTGTGTGTATGTGTGTGTGTGTGTGTGTGTGTGTGTTGTGTGTGTGTGTGTGTGTGTGTGTGTGTGTGTGTGTGTGTGTGTGTGGTGTGTGTGTGTGTTGGCGTGGGAGGACTGTGTGCAGCGGCCTGTTGGCTCATCAAACGATCAAAACCTCCTGCAGGCACGTTGGGTTCATGTGCAAGACTACACATAGACACACACACACACACACACACACACACACACACACACACACACACACACACACATAAACAAGCACGCACACGCACAGATATGCATGCACGTACACACACACACACACACACACACACACACACACACACACACACACACACACACACACACACACACACACACACACACACACACACACACACACACACACACACACACAATCAGACAGAGAAGAGTGGAGAGGAAGAGAGAATAGAGTTCACTGAATAGTTTAGGGCAATAATTGCGGCGTTGAGATAAACACTCTTTGAAGTGGTTATTAATATTACGTGTAAGTCCCCAGTAGACTTCAGGAATAAGGATGAGATAAGAGCCTTCCATGGTGTGCTGGTGCTCAGTCTGTATGTAAATGACATGCCCATGTGCCACACTACGGCGCCAGGGGTCAAAGGTCTCTGTGGCTTGGGAGAAGACGTCTGCATCAGTGTCCTCTCTAGGCCTCATCTCTATGAAGCACTCACAGGAAGTAAAACACACTACAATCTACTGTAGCAACTGTAGCTGTCCTCTTCCCCATTCCGTCTGCTCTGTTGTGGGGGTTCCGATCCAGCACTGCCGCTGTCGTCCTCTCAGGTGCTCGATCCGCTGAAGTAGAGGTCTGATAACGTAGTGCCGTTTCATAAAGTAGTCCTGATATTAGAAAAAGGACTTGACCTGAACTGAGAGACTTGTGGTGCAGCCTTGGGTGTGAGGTGTGTCGACCAGGCGATGAACAACTGGAGAGCCGGTTCTCTCCTAGTCCAAGAACATACGAACAGGTCTCTGGTCTGGACGGGAGAGGACCTGAGGAGGCCTTTATCCCCCCTCATCCACAACGACAACCGGAGATCAAGAGGTCTGCTGAGCAGGTCAGGAGGCATTGGCCTGTTTTACTGGATCACATGATCAGGTACACACACACACACACACACACACACACACACACACACTACACACACACACACACATGATCACACACACACACACACACACACACACACACACACACACACACACACACACACACACACACACACACACACACACACACATATGAACACACACACACACAGACACATATGAAGACGCATAAGAAACACTCAAACTCGGTCACCCACTTATGGCGCATTTCCACTAGCACGGCTCGGCTCGGTACGGCTCGGCTCGGCGCGCTATTTGCGTGTTTCCACTAGCACGCAGTACCTGCAACCGGGTACATTTTGGTATCACCTCAGGCCCTGGTTCAAGCGAGCCTGAAGCGTTACTAAAACGTGACGTCAGCCGACTGCCTTCCACTGATTGGCCGATTTTGAGTGTCCGTCATTGAAAAGCGTATAACCGCACACTTTTCAATAGTGTTGTTGTCACACACACACACACACACACACACACACACAATCAGACAGAGAAGAGTGGAGAGGAAGAGAGAATAGAGTTCACTGAATAGTTTAGGGCAATAATTGCGGCGTTGAGATAAACACTCTTTGAAGTGGTTATTAATATTACGTGTAAGTCCCCAGTAGACTTCAGAATAAGGATGAGATAAAAGCCTTCATGGTGTGCTGGTGCTCAGTCTGTTGTAATACATGCCCATGTGCACACGGCCCAGGGGTCAAAGGTCTCTGTGGCTGGGAGGAAGACGTCTGCATCAGTGTCCTCTTCCTCATCTCTATGAAGCACCACAGGAAGTAAACCACTACATCTACTGAGCAACTGTACTGTCTCTCCCCCATTCCGTCTGCTCTGTTGTGGGGGTCCCATCCAGCACTGCCGCTGTCGTCCCTCTCAGGTGTCGATCCCCTGAAGTAGAGGTCCTAATCGTAGTGCCGTTCATAAAGTAGTCCTGATATTAAAAGGACTTGACCTGAGGAGCTGTGTGGTGGCAGCCTGGTGGAGGTGTCCAGGCGATGACCTGGGAGCGGTCTCTAGTCCAGAACAACGACAGGTCTCTGGTCTGGACGGGACATGATTCTATGAACACACACACACACACACACATTCGAACACACACAACACACACACACACACAGACACATATGAAGACGCATAAGAAACACTCAAACTCGCTCACCCACTTAGACACACACGCACACACGCTTAAACACTCTCACACACACAGACACACACACACACACACACACACACACACACACACACACACACACACACACACACACACACACACACACACACACACACAATGTATTATTTGTGTTACTACACACACACACGAGCAACAACACACACACACACACAACACCACACACACACACAACACACACCACAACTAGCACAATGTATTATTTGTGTTATAGTTTCTTATGGGCTGACTCAGGAGGTAGAAAGACAGGAAAACCAGAGCTATAGGTCGGTGTTAGAAGAAGTGTGGCGTGTGGCATGCCTTCAGGTTCAATAAAGACGTGATGAGACAATCATCTGGGTCACTAAAACACATCCTTCACGCTTCAGACACCCAGCAGGCTTAACTCCCCATATCGTTGGCCTTATGGAGGATATTTACCAGACAATTCTTGTGTGCCAAGTGTCTCTCAAGTGACGCACTAAAACTGAACAATCAAAGCATATACGATCAAAAGTGAATTCGCTATGAAATATACGCTGCAAGGCCAAGTTTGAAGAGCAATGCTGATCAATGTGTTTAGTAGCTGTAGCAATGTGTTTGTGTGCGTGTGTGTGTGTGTGTGTGTGTGTGTGTGTGTGTGTGTGTGTGTGTGTGTGTGTGTGTGTGTGTGCGTGTGTGTGTGTGTGTGTGTGTGTGTGTGTGTGTGTGTGTGTGTGTGTGTGTGTGTGTGTGCCTGTGCGTGTGTGTGTGGGTGTGTGCGTGTGTGCCTGTGTGTGTGCGCGTGTTTGTGTGTGTGCGTGTGTGTGTGTGCAGGCGTGCCTGTGCGTGTGTGTGTGGGTGCGTGTGTGTGTGTGTGCGTGTGTGTGTGGTGCCCCTTGGCCTGCCTCCCTCTATTTGTTCTATTACTGCTAGTCTTTATTTTGGTAAAAGACGAGGTATCACCTCCCTTTCTCCCACCTCCCTCTCTCTCTCCCACCTCAACACCCCCTCTACTTAAAATGTTTGCATCTCATAACTATCACCCCAACTCTCTTTCTCTCTCTCTCTCCCCCCAACTCTCTCTCTTTCTCCCTCCCCACATATCTCCCTCTCTCCCTCTCCCCCCCCCGCTCTCTCTCACTCTGTGAATGAACAGCTTAATGAAAGTGAGTATTTATCATTTAATGATGTCGTTGGGTCACTGGGAGCAGGTAGTGTGTTTGTGTGTGTGTGTGTGTGTGTGTGTGTGTGTGTGTGTGTGTGTGTGTGTGTGTGTGTGTGTGTTGTGTGTGTGTGTGTCGTGTGTGTGTGTGTGTGTGTGTGTGTGTTACATTATGTGTGTGTGTGTGCTTGCTCTTTCCAACCTTTCAATCTGTCTCTCCCTCTCTCCTCCCATCTGGTTCTCCCTCTCTCTGTAACCCTGCCTTTGTTTGGCTCAGGAGATAGAGGATGGCTACATTTCTATTTGTGGAATCTTTCACCAAACCAATCAAATACGGCCACTTGTGTCAACCAATCAGCCACCTGTGTGGGCGTGTTGCTCCGCCCTCAAGAGACATCATGTTGTCATGGACACAACCCTTCAGCAAGCAACTGCTACTGGTTCTCTGTTGTCTCTAGTCTGCAGCATGGGTTTTTAAGTTCTGGTTAAAGGTCCCACGACGTTCAAGAAATTGAGCCTTGATGCAGAATTACAGTCACTACGAGCCAGTCCCACAAGGAGTTTTCCCTAAACGTGCTGCTTTTTAGAGGCGGGTCAAGGTGGAGGGTGTGGCCCTGAGCCACTTGCGGCCACAGTACCTTGTACTCGTTTTTATAGTGGACGTATCGCAATGTCCTCCAGCTTATGAGGGGAGGCCCTTTAAACAGGCCGAAGCCGGTTGCTCCTCGTGTTAATATGAGGGGAGGCAATTAAAAAAGGCTGAAGCTTCAGCCTCTCCTGGAACCGTCGACTTATCGTGGTGGAGAGGTTTGCGTGTCCCTGTGAACCTGAGGGTTGTGTTGTCTGGAGCCTCGTGCTCCTGGCAGGGTCTCCCATGGCAGAGTGGTCTCAGGTGAGGGGCCAGACTAAGAATGGTTCACCAAGACTCCATGAATAAACGAGCAAGAGGAGGAGAGACCCTGCCCGGACGAAGCCCGCGGGCCTCCCCGTCTGGAGCCAGCCCCAGACGGAGGGCCCGTTTGGCGAGCGCCTGGTGGCCAGGTTTGCCACGGGAGCCCGGCCGGGGCACAGCCCAAAAAAGTTACGTTGGCACCCCCCCCCCCCTCTTCGTCCTGTGGGCCCACCACCTGCAGGAGGACCCCACTGGGGTCGGGTGTGTGCTGCCACATGGGTGGCGGTGAAAGGGCAGGGGTCCCGACGGACCAGACCTGAGCGGCAAGAAGCTGGCTCTGGGGACGTGGAACGTCGCCTCACTGTGGGGAAAGGAACCGGAGCTTGTGAGGGAGGTGGAGCGCTACCAGTTAGATCTGGTGGGGCTTACCTCTACGCACATTCTCAGCTCTGGTACTGTACTCCTGGATAGGGGTTGGACTCTATTCTTCTCTGGAGTTGCCAGAGGCATGAGGCGCTGGGCGGGTGTGGAGATACTCATAAATCCCCGGCTGAGCGCCGCGGTGTTGGGGTCGCCTCCCTACGCCTAAGGGTGGTGGGGGGGAAAACTCTGACTGTTGTTTGTGCGTATGCACCGAACAGCAGTTCAGAGTACTCGGCTTTCTTGAAGACCCTGAATGGAGTCCTGTATGGGGCTCCAGTAGGGGACTCCATAGTTCTACTGGGAGACTTCAACGCCCATGTGGGCAACGATGGAGACACCTGGAGAGGCGTGGTGGGGAGGAAACGGCCTCCCTGATCTAAACCCGAGTGGGTCGTTTGTTTACTGGACTTCTGTGCTAGTCATGGATTTGGCCATAACAAACACCATGTTTGAACATAAGGGTGCTCATAAGTGTACATGGTACCAGAGTACGCTAGGCCGAAGATCGATGATCGATTTTGTAATTGTGTCATCTGATCTGAGGCGGCATGTTTTGGACACTCGGGTGAAGAGAGGGGCTGAACTGTCAACCGACCACCATCTGGTGGTGAGTTGGATCAGGGAATGGGGGAAGATTCTGGGCAGACCTGGTAAGCCCAAACAAGTAGTGCGGGTGCCCCTGTCCTAGGGATCTTCAACTCACACCTCCGGCAGAGCTTTTCTAGCATTCCTGTGGAGGTTGGGGGCATTGAGCCGGAGTGGGCGGTGTTCAAAGCCTCCATTGCTGAAGCTGCGGCGGTGAGTTGTGGCCTCAGGGTCTTAGGTTCCTCAAGGGGCGGTAACCCTCGGACACCGTGGTGGACACCGGTGGTCAGGGAAGCCGTCCGACTGAAGAAGGAGGCCTTTCGGAATATCTTATCCCGGAGGCCTCCTGACGCAGTTGCAGGGTACCGACAGGCTCGAAGGGCTGCAGCCGCTGCCGCGTCGGAAGGCTAAGCAGGCGGGTTGTGGGAGAAGTTCGGAAGAGGCCATGGAGAAGGTCTTTCGGTCGGCACCAAAGTGTTTCTGGAAGACCATCCGGCACCTCAGGAGGGGGAAACGGGGAACCATCCAAGCTGTGTACAGTAAGGATGGGACTCTGTTGACCTCAACTGAGGAGGTAGTCGGACGTTGGAAGGAACACTTCGAGGAACTCCTGAATCCGACTAACACGCCCTCTATGATGGAGGCAGAGCTCGAAGTTGATGGTGGTTCATCGTCAATTTCCTTGATGGAGGTCACTGAGGTAGTTAAACATCTCCGCAGTGGCAAAGCCCCAGGGATTGATGAGATACAGCCAGAAATGCTAAAAGCTCTGGGTGTTGAGGGGCTGTCATGGTTGACACGCCTATTCAACATTGCATGGGAGTCGGGTACAGTGCCAAAGGAGTGGCAAACTGGGGTGGTGGTCCCCCTGTTCAAAAAGGGGGACCAGAGAGTGTGTTCCAATTACCGGGGTATCACACTTCTCCTCCCTGGTAAGGTCTACTCCAAGGTGCTGGAAAGGAGGGTTCGGCCGATCGTCGAACCTCAGATTGAAGAAGAACAATGCGGTTTTCGCCCCGGACGTGGAACTACGGACCAGCTCTTCACTCTCGCAAGGATCCTGGAGGGGGCCTGGGAGTATGCCCATCCGGTCTACATATGTTTTGTGGATCTGGAGAAGGCATATGACCGGGTCCCCCAGGAGAAATTGTGGGAGGTGCTGCGGGAGTATGGGGTAGGGGGGTCTCTCCTCAGGGCCATCCAATCCTTGTACTCCCAAAGCGAGAGCTGTGTCCGGGTTCTCGGCAGCCAGGCAGTCTCGTTCCCGGTGGGTGTTGGCCTCCGCCAGGGCTGCGCCTTGTCACCAATCCTGTTTGTGATATTCATGGACAGGATAGTCGTGGTGGGGAGGGGTTGCATATCAGTGGTCTGAGGATCTCGTCACTGCTCTATGCAGATGATGTGGTCCTGATGGCATCATCGGCCTGTGACCTTCAGCACTCACTGGATCGGATGGCGGCCGAGTGTGAAGCGGCTGGGATGAGGATCAGCACCTCTAAATCTGAGGCCATGACTCTTAGCAGGAAACCAGTGGTTTGCCTACTCCGGGTAGGAAATGAGTCCTTAGCCCAAGTGAAGAAGTTCAAGTACCTGGGGTCTTGTTCGCGAGTGAGGGGACGATGGAGCGTGAGATTGGCCGGAGAATCGGAGCAGCGGGAGCGGTATTGCGTTCGCTTCATCGCACCGTTAGGCAAAGCTCAAAAGCTCTCGATCTATTGGTCAATCTTCGTTCCTATCCTCACCTATGGTCATGAGGGATGGGTGATGACCGAAAGGACAAGATCACGGGTACAAGCGGCCGAGATGAGTTTTCTCAGGAGGGTGGCTGGCTTCTCCCTTAGGGATAGGGTGAGAAGTTCAGTCATCCGTGAGGAGCTCAGATTAGAGCCGCTGCTCCTTTGCTTAGAAAGGAGTCAGTTGAGGTGGTTCGGGCATCTGGTAAGGATGCCCACTGGGCGCCTCCCTTGGGAGGTGTTCCAGGCACGACCAGTGGGGAGGAGACCTCGGGGAAGACCCAGGACTAGGTGGAGAGATTATATCTCAACACTGGCCTGGGAACGCCTCGGGATCCCCCCGTCAGAGCTGGTCAATGTGGCTCGGGAAAGGGAAGTCTGGGGCCCCCTGCTTGAGCTGCTTCCCCCGCGACCCGACCCCGGATAAGCGGATGAAGATGAGATGAGATGAGATGAGATGAAGCTGGTTTCTTCTCTGGTAAATATTAGGAGTGCTGGCGCTTTCAACAGGCAGTTCCTCCTCTGGTTATTAGTGTAAGAGGAGGACCTTTAAACAGGCTGAAGCCGGTTCCTCCTCTGGTTATTAGTGTAAGAGGAGGACCTTTAAACAGGCTGAAGCCGGTTCCTCCTCTGGTTATTAGTGTAAGAGGAGGACCTTTAAACAGGCTGAAGCCGGTTCCTCCTCTGGTTATTAGTGTAAGAGGAGGACCTTTAAACAGGCTGAAGCCGGTTCCTCCTCTGGTTATTAGTGTAAGAGGAGGACCTTTAAACCAGGCTGAAGCCGGTTCCTCCTCTGGTTATTAGTGTAAGAGGAGGACCTTTAAACAGGCTGAAGCCGGTTCCTCCTCTGGTTATTAGTTGTAAGAGGAGGACCTTTAAACAGGCTGAAGCCGGTTCCTCCTCTGGTTATTAGTGGTAAGAGGAGGACCTTTTAAACAGGGCTGAAGCCGGTTCCTCCTCTGGTTTATTAGTGTAAGAGGGAGGGCCTTTAAACAGGCTGAAGCCGGTTCCTCCTCTGGTTATTAGTGTAAGAGGAGGCTCTTTAAACAGGCTGAAGCCGGTTCCTCCTCTGGTTATTAGTGTAAGAGGAGGACCTTTAAACAGGCTGAAGCCGGTTCCTCCTCTGGTTATTAGTGTAAGAGGAGGACCTTTAAACAGGCTGAAGCCGGTTCCTCCTCTGGTTATTAGTGTAAGAGGAGGCCCTTTAAACAGGCTGAAGCCGGTTCCTCCTCTGGTTATTAGTGTAAGAGGAGGACCTTTAAACAGGCTGAAGCCGGTTCCTCCTCTGGTTATTAGTGTAAGAGGAGGACCTTTAAACAGGCTGAAGCCGGTTCCTCCTCTGGTTATTAGTGTAAGAGGAGGCCCTTTAAACAGGCTGAAGCCGGTTCCTCCTCTGGTTAATGTTGTGGAAGGAGTCCCTTCAGTAGAGCCCCCTCCAGCTCTCCGTCAGCGTTAAGTAGGTGGAGACGAGCGAGAGGGTAAACACGGTTTGTGAGCCACACTTCTCCTCTCCTCTGCATCCATAATTCACTGTCGGCCATGACTCTTTCATGAGCCCAGCCCCACAATAATTCATAACGCAGGCAGAGGAGGAGGAGAAAAGTAGGGCAGTGAGGGGGGGATGAAGGGGTAGGGGGTGATGGTGCAGGGAGAGGGAAGGGGGGTGGGGGGAGGTTTTAGGAGGGCGGGGGTGGCGGGTTGACGAGAAGGATGAAGATGAAGAGGGTGACGAGACAAAGAGGCGCAGAGAGGGGAAGACGAGAAGAAGGAATCATGGTGGATAAAATAAAGGGAGAGAGGAGGAGGACGAGGGAGACAGAGAGAGAGGGAGAGAGAGAGAGAGAGAGAGAGAGAGAGAGAGAGAGAGAGAGAGAGAGAGAGAGAGAGAGAGAGAGAGAGAGAGAGAGAGAGAGAGAGAGAGAGAGAGACAGAGACAGAGAGAGAGAGAGAGAGAGAGAGAGACAGAGAGAGAGTATGAGAGAGGGAGATGTACGGAGAAAGACATGCAGTGAGATAAAGATAGAAGGAGAATGACAGAGAGGGATAAATGTAAAGAGAGAGAGAGATGAAGAGGGAAATGGAAATGAAGAGAGAGAGGTAACGAGAGAGACAGTGCAAGTGGGAGAGAGATGTAGAGCGAAAGAGGGGAAAATATGAGAGAACGACAGAGAGAGAGAGAGAGAGAGAGAGAGAGAGAGAGAGAGAGAGAGAGAGAGAGAGAGAGAGAGAGAGAGAGAGAGAGAGAGAGAGAGAGAGAGGGAGAGAGAGGCAGAGAGAGAGAGAGAGAGAGAGAGAGAGAGAGAGAGAGAGAGAGAGAGAGAGGGAGAGAGAGAGAGAGGGAGAGATGATAAGTGAGAGTTATTGAGAGAGTGAGGCAGAGAAATGCACGTAGAGAGAGAGTGAGACATGTAAAGAGAGAGAGAGACACACACAGTGAGTCAGAAGGAGCATGTAAAGAGAGAGGGAGACAGAGAGAGACCAAGAGAGAGAGGTGTGGTGGGGGTGGGGGTTCAGAACAGCTTGAGCGGTTCTGAGAGTAGGAAGGTGGGGGATGTCTCGTCGATGTGGCAGACATCTTCATCATGCAGTTGGTGGAGGCGGAGTCCAGAGGTGCTTGGAGGGAAGGGGAAGCCTTTTCATTGGTCGGTTGCTAAACAATGGGCTGAAATGGAAAAGGATGTTTCATAATTTCACAGCGATGCTTCACAGAGCGCCAGGAAATCCATGTCCAAGTTTATCCGTCTTTATCACGGTAGAAAGATGGTTTATGGACAAGGGACGGTCTGTCTCAGGACCACCAATGTGTTGGAATGTTTGTAGGCAGATTAGGCTGCTACTGCTAAGAGTTATACACATAATCCGTGAGGGAACAAGTTCACGTCAGGACATTTCATTTAGTATTGACAACTTCCTCTTGTCCTTAGAAAACAAAAGAGGAACTCATTAATCAGAGGAAGACCATGTTTTAAGTTTCCATTTATGAATTTTCCATTAAGAGGTTTTTATAGGAAAGGTTATTTTTGGATCTTCCCCTTAAAAAGGTCTGAGGTTCCCCAACAATGGCTTTGTTTAGTTATTGCCCACCACAGGGTTGCTGTAGCAGTTTGAATAACACTTTACTTGATCTACAGAGTTTAGCATCAGTTGAGGATCAATGGAGGATCAACATTGTCTCAGTTTAGTGTCGGTTGACACTCACCTGACAGGTCATCATGATGATGACAGGTGGATATAATTGGACATGATGAAGTTCTTAAAAATAAACTTAAGTTTTATCATTTAAAATGATGATCAGTTACTTTCTTCAATAAAGTAAAGAGTAAAGAAGCCTGCTTTTGGATAGATGGGAAATTAAACACTTCAGTTCTGAGTCAATGCTTGGGTGTGTTGTGGCCCAGAATCTGTATGGCGGCTTTACTCAGATAAAAAGAGATGGAATTTACTCCCAGTCTGCTGCGGGGGCAATGGGGAACTTGGAGAATGGAGCAGGGATTATGTGCAACATTCAAGGGGGGTTGAATGGTGAAGGGGCGGAGTCAAGGTGTACGGGGAAGTGATGGGGAAACTACTGCAAGCAGCCAGGACCTTTGGATTAGCATCCGGCCAGTGAGGTGCAACCCATTACTCACAATTCCCTCCCCAGTCTGTCCTACTCAACAGAACTGGTGTCTGGTATCTACGGACAGCTTGGGTCATCCTCTTTGTCTCGGCATGCCTTTACTCTGGCAGAAATAAACGTTTGTTATGTGTGATCCACTTTCTATCGCACGTGTTTTCTGCTCCAGCTCTGTGTAACACCTGCGTGCCCAACAGCATGCTGGTCATCTACTAATAACCAAACACAGCAACCTAGAGTGGGCAAACCAACACAGCACTCAGACGATTAAACATTATTTTAAGAGCTATGCTGATTTAAAAAAATATAAAAGGTCTTGAATTTAGTGACAGCTAACAAACTCTGGAAAGAACTGGAATGAGGCTTAATTAGTGGCTGACTACACTGCCCGGTGCTGTCATCTGAGAGAATGACGCAGATATTTTTTGTTTTTTAGGGAACGCTTAATGAATGGAAATTAGATGTAATCATACCCTGGAAGGGAAGAAAGTGAACATGCTTTTAAATTCATAATTGATCACTACCGCATTGATCAAGGCTTGGTTAACAGATCATGGTAGGACTGACAGGATGCCAGTTCTTGATATAATTTATCATGTTGAGAACGTCAAATACCATGTCACAAGTTTTGTGTCTTCAAACACAGCATTGGAAAGAGACTCTGAGGTCGTGGTGTCGACGGAATCCTTCAGGACAAAACGTCAGCTGGCAGGAATTAGATTATTACAACCAAACAAATTACAACCGGTAGTTTTGAGGCAGCCAACGGTTTTTCTTCTTCTTCTTCTTCTTCTTCTTCTTCTTCTTCTTCTTCTTCTTCTTCTTCTTCTTCTTCTTCTTCTTCTTCTTCTTCTTCTTCTTCTTCTTCTTCTTCTTATTGTTATTATAATTAATCCAAAGTCTGATAATCGTTGGCATTAACGAAGCACAATGCTACAATTGTTTTGCCGCAATGCACACGTGTATTTTTACTGACTGAGCCTATAAAAGGGTCGGTTGGGTGTTGACACAATGTGGACCTGTCAAAAGAGTCAACTGCCAAGAAAAGGTGGAAAATCAACTGATACTTGACTGTTTTGACGGGTGAATACCCTACTGTGGACATCCAGCTAAATCGATTTTGAAGAACCGATGCAGTAGTAAGAAGGAGAAAGAAGTAAAAAAGAAAAACAATCCTTTTCTTCCAGCCACACATGAAGTGTGGTACTAATGATCTTTGGTCTGGGACTTAAAGGGCCCTGTCCACGCGGCTTTGATTTTTATGTAAAAACTCTGAATTCTTGCACGTTTGGGCCGACCATAAAGTCGGAGACCGAGTTTTTGGTCCCTGCAAAATAACTCTTTTGAAACCAGGAAAATGTTCTTTCTTGTTTACTTCTTTCTCTTTTTGTCCCAGGTTGAAAAGAGAAGGGTTAGGGTCATGTGTTAGGGTTAGGGTTAGGGTTAGGGTCATGTGTTAGGGTTAGGGTCATGTGTTGGGGTTAGGGTCATGTTTTAGGGTTAGGACCGTGTGTTAAGGTTAGGGTTAGGGTTAGGGTCATGTGTTAGGGTTAGGACCGTGTGTTAGGGTTAGGGTTAGGGTCATGTGTTAGGGTTAGGGTTAGGGTTAGGGTCATGTGTTAGGGTTAGGGTCATGTGTTAGGGTTAGGGTCATGTGTTAGGGTTAGGGTTAGGGTCATGTATTAGGGTTAGGACCGTGTGTTAAGGTTAGGGTTAGGGTTAGGGTCATGTGTTAGGGTTAGGACCGTGTGTTAGGGTTAGGGTTAGGGTCATGTGTTAGGGTTAGGGTCATGTGTTAGGGTTAGGGTTAGGGTCATGTGTTAGGGTTAGGGTCATGTATTAGGGTTAGGACCGTGTGTTACGGTTAGGGTTAGGGTCATGTGTTAGGGTTAGGACCGTGTGTTAAGGTTAGGGTTAGGGTCATGTGTTAGGGGTAGGACCGTGTGTTAAGGTTAGGGTTAGGGTCATGTGTTATGGTTAGGACCGTGTGTTAAGGTTAGGGTTAGGGTCATGTGTTAGGGTTAGGACCGTTTGTTAGGGTTAGGGTTAGGGTCATGTGTTAGGGTTAGGGTCATGTGTTAGGGTTAGGGTTAGGGTCATGTGTTAGGGTTAGGACCGTGTGTTAAGGTTAGGGTTAGGGTCATGTGTTAGGGTTAGGGTCATGTGTTAGGGTTAGGGTTAGGGTCATGTGTTAGGGTTAGGACCGTGTGTTAAGGTTAGGGTTAGGGTTAGGGTCATGTGTTAGGGTTAGGGTTAGGGTCATGTATTAGGGTTAGGACCGTGTGTTAAGGTTAGGGTTAGGGTTAGGGTCATGTGTTATGGTTAGGACCGTGTGTTAAAGTTAGGGTTAGGGTCATGTGTTAGGGTTAGGGTTAGGGTACCTTATCATAAAGTGTTAGCCTACCAAAGTATTTTCTGCCCAATCTGCAAGGTTTAAGAACTGCTGTTTTTCTTTCTTCGATTTTGGTTCTTGATTTATTTTTTTCCGCCTCCTGTAGCCCAACAGCGCCACATATAGGCTTGGAATATATACTACAGCGTTTCTGCAGCTAGATGCGTCTTTGCAATCAGTCCATTATTACGGAGAAATTCCTGCCACACTGCCAAGGAAAACAAGTGGGAAAAGATTGTTTTTTGTAGGTGTAGACAGGGCCTGTGTGTGTGTGTGTGTGTGTGTGTGTGTGTGTGTGTGTGTGTGTGTGTGTGTGTGTGTGTGTGTGTGTGTGTGTGTGTGTGTGTGTGTGTGTGTGTGTGTGTGTGTGTGTGTGTGCGTGTGTATGTGTGTGTGTGTTTGTTAGTGTTTACACGTGTATATGCATGTGTGTGCGTGTGTGTGTGTGTACTTTGTACTGAGGAGAAATTCCTAACCCGAAATGATGGGTTTTGAATTATAATTAGCATTCTAGCTGAAAATATGTGTGTGTGTGTGTGTGTGTGTGTGTGTGTGTGTGTGTGTGTGTGTGTGTGTGTGTGTGTGTGTGTGTGTGTGTGTGTGTGTGTGTGTGTGTGTGTGTGTGTGTCTTTGTATGGGGGATTGCATTCCTTAGGGGCTTAGTTAGTTGACATATTATTCTGCCACATATGACTATATCTCTTTCTCTTTCCCTCTCTGTCTGTCTCTTTTTTATTGGCATATTTATTGGCAAGGGTGATATTATATAAAGTAAGGGTGATACTATATCAAGTAAAACACAAGAAAATGTTCTGGATAGGATGAGTGAGTTGATCAAACAATTTCCTGTAAAAGGACAAAACATTGAAGATGTGGTGAATGGATGGGGGGGGGGGCTCATGCAGTAATTGGAGGACAAGGTGATTGGTGATGTCATCCCAAACACTGGTCTGTTTTTAGAGAAGTCAGGTTAGGGTCAATGTCAGTTTGTGTCCCGTGTCCCTGTTCACCAGGAAACATGACCATTATTTGTTTTACAATTGTACATTAACAGATCTATACTGTGCACGCTGGTGACCAAGCACACACACACACACACACACACACACACACACACACACACACACACACACACACACACACACACACACACACACACACACACACACACACACACACACACACACACACACACACACACACACACACACACACACTAAGCGCGAGGTGTGCCTTTGCTAAACATATTTAGCAAAGAGCCCTCTATAAATACTCATCTCTGTGTGTATTTCTGCTTCTGTGGTGTGTGTGTGTGTGTGTGTGTGTGTGTGTGTGTGTGTGTGTGTGTGTGTGTGTGTGTGTGTGTGTGTGTGTGTGTGTGTGTGTGTGTGTGTGTGTGTGTGTGTGTGTGTGTGTGTGTGTGTTGAAGAAGTGCTGTGCTGTTTATACTAATGTCTCCCCCTCTCTCCGTCCATCTGTCTTCATGTCGATCTCCCTATGTCGGGGACATACTGGAATAGAGATGAAGTTTGCAGGAAACTAACTCCTCTCCATAAGATATCCAGTCCTGTAGAACGATACAGACAAAGAGACTGGCCGACACACACACACACACACACACACACACACACACACACACACACACACACACACACACACACACACACACACACACACACACACACACACACACACACACACACCACACACACACACACACACACACACACAGATGGACATGCCGAACCACTCGTAGAAAGCAGTATTCAGGATAACAGGAAGCAGTCATCAGGACGACAGGAAGCAGTAATCAGGCAACAGGGAGAGAGAGTCATGAACACAGCAGTCAGAAGCAGAGAGGATTTGAGAAGCTTCAATGCGCAAACCATCTCTTTACTGTTGACAAATCTGACTGCTGTGTTCATCACGTGGACCCAAGCATATGAATGTAGCCATATACAGTGGCAGCATGCAAACCTTTTGAAGAGGAAGGAAGTCTTAAAGAAACAGCCTGCACATGTATACACAAACACTAACAATAACAAAGCTGTCACACTGGCACCATTAATTAGAGCTGCCAGCTGCTGGCGGGATTCTCCCAGAAACAGAGAACGCTCTCTCTCTCTCTCTCTCTCTCTCTCTCTCTCTCTCTCTCTCTCTCTCTCTCTCTCTCTCTCTCTCTCTCTCTCTCTCTCTCTCTCTCTCTCTCTCTCTCTCTCTCCCTCCATCTCTCTATATCCCTCTGTCTCTCTCTCTCTCCCGCTCTCTCTGTGTCCCTCTATCTCTATCATCCTCTCTCTGTCTCTCTCTCGTTCACTCTCTGGTTCTCTCTTGCCTCATCTCTCGGCCTCCCTCTCACTCTCTCTCTGTTTCTGATTGCATCCCTTTGAAGTCATAGTTTAATCTCTGCCTGTGTGTGGGTGTGTGTGTGGATGTGCGTGTGCGTGTGTTTGTGTGTGTGTGTGTGTGTGTGTGTGTGTGTGTGTGTGTGAGTGCGTGCGTGTGTGCGTGTCTGAGAGATTAAGGGGTAGAGATACTTGTTTGTGTTTGTCTGGGGGAGAGAGAGATAAAGAGAACGGCAGGGTAGGGAAAGAAAGAGACAGAAAGAAGGATGAAATGGAGGACAGAAAGAGAGAGAGAGACAGAGAGACAGAGAGAGAGAGACAGAGAGAGAGAGACACAGAGACAGAGAGACAGAGAGAGAGAGAGACAGAGAGAGAGAGAGACAGAGAGAGAGACAGAGAGAGACAGAGACAGAGAGAGAGAGAGAGACAGAGAGAGAGACAGGGAGACAGTTGCAGACCGACTGAATGAAAAACATTCTATTTGAATAAAACGTGCGCTGTAATGTTGTATATTTTCTCCGATGAAGGCTCCACTGTATTTAATTAGTCTCTACACCCATGCTCCTGTGCTGTGAATGAAACACCGTGACACACAGAGTGACACCAGACCCTGCCCTCGCCGTTGGAGATGGACATCAAACCTTTAACCTCACTGTCCTCCTACACTGGACCAGACTCTTCACTCGTAGTGAAGAGAAAACCTCTGTCTCAGATCAGTGATTTACAAGCAAGTCAACATCCCACACAAATGTCTCGTCCATTATGAGGGAAAAATAATCAAACATCATCTAAATTCACTCTCTCTAATGCACCAACGTGACATTTTTCTTTTTGTTTACTTTATTTATAATCACACAACATTGTTTAGGTATTTATGAATGAATTCAAAATGAAGTATTTGATTTGCATGAATCTCAATCATGGTAGTGTAAAGCATTTCTATACACTGATTTAAACAGTGCTGAATAGACACACACACACACACATACACACACACACACACACACACACACACACACACACACACACACACACACACACACACACACACACACACACACACACACACACACACACACACACACACACACACACACTGTTCTGCCTCCTGAAAGGCTAGCTAATGAGCTAATTAGCAGCATTTTTCATGCCAATCTTAGCAACGCTGTCCGTAGTACCTATAGACGGTTTACCATGGGATTAAACATAAACAGGTAAATGAATATGTAGCAATGTAGAAGCATTTCTAAACGGTGTTGAACATAGCGCTCTTGAACACAGCATGGAAACGGCCCCTAATCAAGCCCCTTATATAAAGCAGGTGTGATGTGCCTCAGTACGGCTTTCTCTGCTGTGGCTGGTGGCCATCTTTAGGATAGCCCCAAGAGTGACTTTCATGCTTACCCCTAAACCCTAAACCCGTGGTGGTGAGTAGTTTGTAGGCCACACCAATTGATCTACTAATTATATTTTCCTCCATTTTGTAGGTTCACTTGCTGCTGTTTTGCCCTGTTTTGCTTTGCCTTCTTGTTTTGTTTTGAGTATTTATCGAACCAACTGGGGGTTAAATGTTTGTTTTTGATCGATGTTTTAATGTTATTGTTTATTTAGGCTGGAGCTGGGTGCCAAACTGTAAGGAGGCTAGGCACCCTGGTGAGGTCCCGTCACTTGTATGTGAATTAAAGCACAAGGATTTAACACGTTTTCACCAGCTTTAGTGTGTAGTGACTGTTGATGTGAGGCACTTGTGGTGAGTGGTAGCACCCCTAGGCACTCCTCGGCGTGCCTCTCATCAGTTGGCCTCAGCTTTAGTCTGATTGGTTTTGCTTAAGTTTGGGACTGCTATTTTAGATATTGTGACTTTTAGATATAAATGAGTTTTAGCTGTTTGTAATAAAGATTTGGTTTATTTTGAATCTCTATCAGTTAAATGAATCTGTTTGCCTTATCAGCGTTGTTAATATTATTTAACACACACAAGTTACATCTCTTTTATATACGTTATTTCCAGGGGTGTAATCCCCCTGGTGGCGTTATCGGTCCTCCCTCCCCCCTAGACTTTATCCCATCCTCATCGCACCACTCGCTACAAATGCATCATCTGAAGTGGCCAATCGATCAGGTTTTTTGGACATGAGGTTGATGCCGAGTTCTACCGACACACATTCTGAACAAGCACGCACGGAAAGCAGAACTCTTAGTTGAGGGTTTATTCCAACAGTCCGGTTGACTTTCCAGCAGTTCAAAAATAAAGGATTACAAATATGTTTGGCTTAACAATGAGTAAGCTAATGCAGAATATGCGTTTGAACATATGCGGTCGGAGAACTGTTCCTTCTCCGACACAGTTCCCGTCAATGGGCCAATTAAGCGCTACTCAGAGGCACCAGGCTAGGGGATTACGGTTAAACACATGCAGGTGAATAACAATATATAGTATAAAGTATATTGATTCATGCATATATTAACTCTAATTTCTCATAAACTTAATTTCAAAGAATTATAACTTGACTAATAATGGAAAGACAAAATGCAGAAAACGTAATTATGGCTTCTAAATCATCTGATACCAAAACATCCCTCTACTATTTCATTTGCTTACGTAAGCGTAGATAACATTTATATATGACGATGTGCCGTTTTAGTGCCATCGATCAGCTTGACACTTTTTTTTCATAAAAGTCTAACAAAAGTCATTACACTTCATGGTGGAGGGTATTCTTAGTACTGCTCTGAGTGTGTATGTGTTTGTAAGATACATTCAGAGCTGCTCCAATTTGGGCGACTTGTAAGTGGCTTGGGTTCAATAAAGGCTTTAGAGTAATGTACATATGTGAACATGAAACCCTGTAGGGGGTCTGATCATCAAAAGGTATCGAGTTCATGAACCTCCGTCCCTGGAAACACAACGTACCAGAACCTCCAGTATCCAGCTGTGGTGCATTGTGGGAAGTCCTGCTGTGTGAATGTGAGGTAAGCTGACTTAGTGCTCTCTGCTGCCTTCCTAACATTCTTAGAACTTCTCAGTTACCCCTAGCAATACATATTGACAGTAGTAAGAAGTTTTTTCACATGTTTTATTGATATGATCATACAATATATTTAAGCAATATCACACTGGAGGTTGTGCTGTTGTACTGTATATCAGCACGGCTGTGATTCGGTCGCAGATAATCACACCGTGCTGATATACAGTACAACAGCACGACCTCCAGTGTGATATTGCTTTTATACAACAGTGCTACGAGCACATTTTATTAGTTAACAGTAATAAGAAACAAGAGATTATGATTTGTTTGTTTAGTAATCATTTATTCGGCTCCGCCAACACAAATAGTTCCGCAACTGAAGGGAGACAAGGCTGTTGCCAGGCAACACATATACAGTACATAAACATTCCTAGACACAAGCTCGCTACTCTGTGTCAGAGCGATAGGCTCTGCTCTGTGTCCCCCGCTTCAGCTGATGTAGCGTTAGCTAATAACGGTTATTAGAACGCCCGTACAGCGGAGTGATTATGTCTGTAAAAAGTCGCAGTGCTGTTATACTGTATATCAGCACTCATGGAACGTCTCTTGTCCAATCAAATTGCTCGGTTGGGACAGTTCAGAACTCCCTGTTGTATAAAGGCCTATGTATAAATATATAAATTACGAATAATGATGTGAATTTTGAACCCGGTGCTACTTATTGCTTATGCATATGTGAGATACACATAAAGAATATCAGTTACACATGTGATTTAAAATAGAAAATATTCTGCACTTGAAAGGGTTTAAACCAGGGGTCTCAAACTCACAGCCCGGGGGCCAATTGAGGCCCGCGGGTTGATATTTTGTGGCGCCCTACTTCACATCAAAATTTATTGTTAGTGCGGCCCGCGCGTTGTTGTCAAACGCACATATTTTTGCTGATTCGCTAGCCATGCTTTTTTATCACTTGTGATAGGGTGACCAGATGGGACAGTCCCAATTTTGAATTGCGCGTCCTGAATCCCGTCAAACGCCAAAGAACGCTAAAAATGTCCCGGTTTCCACCAACCACTATGAAATGTCCCCTGTTGTCAGCAACTGCATAGCCAACGTGATGTAATTATAGCCCGATCATTAACTTAGATTGGGTCAGTTGTTCTACTTTTTTGTGGAATACTTGATGTGGCCCAGCCTGACCCAGACTCTACCTCCTCCAGCAGCCCTCAGGTAAGTTGAGTTTGAGACCCCTGGTTTAAACTATACTGCACAACTCTTCCTCAGAGGTCTGATCCCCTTCCTGTACTCTGGTGGCGAGAGTGTTCCATTCACAAGGCCTTTTTATGTATTCATTGTATGTGCCATGGATAAAAATGCCGCTTGAATTGTAATTGTTTCTTTAGGTTATGATTTTATTATTCAGAGTAAACACTGGCTTGAATAAAGACAAAAACAAACTCTGAGACACACACACACACACACACACACACACACACACACACACACACACACACACACACACACACACACACACACACACACACACACACACACCTCTATAGCCTGCATAAATTGCATTATACACATTTTTGTGGGCGCAACCAAGCAAAACTTAACAACAGTTCAAAAAGGAAAAGCAGCCTTTGATTAAAAGAAAACATTGATCGATATAGCAGATGTATCTACAAAGGCAATCTAGTGTCTTAACATGGTCCCCCTCTCTCGGCCCCCGACGCCCGCCACAAGCATTTAACACGGCCCTGTTTGATGCCAACCAGAGCATATGGCGTGTGACGGGTAATTGCAAAGAAATAAATGTCTGACATTGAGACGTCCTCTGTGTGCTGATGGCATCGTTGGGGTGGAAAAGTGATGGGGGATGATGATGTAATACCTGCTGTGGTTTGTTTTAAATACAAACAAGGGTTTGTTCAAAGTTCAACCAAACCTGTGGTTCATCCAGATGCTTTTTAATAACCGTTGGTGCACTGGGATTATAATGACAAAGTTAATTTACATAATAACACAGGAGGGATAGTGAAATGATGGTGTTAAAGTTATGAAATAAAAGATAAAGGATGCGAAGAGGTTAAAGAATTGATGGCCTTACTATTATCATATTATTCATATTATTGATAATAAGTATGGGAAATCCTTAGGGCAACATAGAGCAGAGGGGTCCAATCAGCAGACCCCCCACTGGTAATGAGAAGGTAAACACAGAGGAATGACAGCTGAAGTACCAAGTAAGACCTCCACTATCACCCATCAACTCAACTAAGTACCGGCTAGCTGGAACTGTTTTAGGTTGGTAATAACTGCATACTTCCTAGGGAATTAGGCAACCAATTCTTAGAAACACCTATTAATTCAAATTACAATTGTATCCCAGGTTTATGTTGGTAACAGCCCATGTTTAAGGATGTGCTATCTAGAAATTACCATAGTACTTTTCAATAAATAAACGGTTATTATTCACAGCTACACCCATTTAGAAAGGGTTTATTCGATTTAACTTAGAAACTATGGAATTACTTACCTGGTAACAACCTCCGCAGTAACAGTTTTCCTCTAGTGTCATGGTACATCTTCTTAAATACTGGGTACGAAACCGTTTGTTTCCATGGTGTTACCACGTTATTACCATATCATTTATAATAGATACATTCCATTGTCCATGCAGTAAACTGGAACTTGTACCATGTACGTTCTGCAACGTTACTAAGTAAAACATGACAATGTTTTAAGTAAAACATGGTAAAACAACCTTACTAAGGAAAACATGACAATTGACCCAGTAAGTCAGCTGAAACTGGACTGTAAAAGGATGCCTTGTTTGTTTAAATGGTATTACCAGGTTCTTACCATATAATTTTAAATAGATACAGTCCATTGTCCATGCAGTATACTGGAACTTGTACATTATGCAATGTTACTACGTAAAACATGACAATTTACCCAGTAAGTAAGCTGAAACTGTACTGTAAAAGGAAGCCTTGTTTGTTTAAATGGTATTACCAGGTTCTCACCACATAACTTGTTGTAGATTATTCCCTTTTCCATGCAATCAGCACAAGCGTGTACCATATATGTTCTGCAACGTCGTTCACAAGTAGTTAAGCACTTTAATTTTAGTTATAAAACTCCAATCCACTGTTGATGAAAGGCATATTAAAATTAAACAAAATCCAAGGCTTATCCTTCAAACAATGCATATCTCACAAACAGGCACTGAACACTGAAAAGATCGGGCAGAAAAAAGAGCTGTCCACATCAACTCAATTTAAATGTTACTCATGGTGTTTTGATAAAGCACATACTGCAAACTGCAGACTGCTTCAACTCTACACTTTGAATAAGTGGCGAATGCCATGCAGCAATCTGCCTATGGGAGCATCTTTGTGGTCATTCGCAAGCCAATGAGTCCACTAGATGAATGGGAGATGGCTCTTTAGTGACCTCTCTGTGCGGTTTCCCCGCAGTCTCCACACCTGGGATTTGTAGGCTGACCAATCCCTGACCAGGTACCTCCAAATCTCCCCTTAGTTTACATACTGTAATAAAGTATCAGAAGACAAGAAAATAAACGTTAGGACTGTCAATTAATGAACATTTCTAGAACATGTAAATCTCAAAGATTATGTTGTTTGGCAGTTGGATGCTGGTCTTTTTTTTCAGTCATATTAAAAAGAAAAGGTATAGCCATAAATACAGTTAATAGGACAGGAGGGGACAGGCTGTTAGCTCTGGTTAGCGCTTTAGTATGGAGCTAAATGGGTAATTACCCAGTAATACACTATGATTTACCATATATTTACCGGGTAAATACCTAGTAATTAGGGCACTATGAAAGGCAGGGTTACCAATATAATTTAATGATGTTAATGTTATTATAAACTATAGCAGTAGCAGGGGTAACGATGGTGGTAAGAGTAGCAGTCGTTCTTAGTAATAGAGCCATTAACGGTGGTATAAGCAGAAGTATGGTAGTAGTCTGACTATTAGTGTCACATTCAGGATAATGGAGTGACTAATTAATCCTCCCCGGTGTAAACATGTCAGGCGTTCGTCATTGACACTGAAACGCTGCCTGTGTGGGTGGAGGTTTCTTTAAGTCCTGGTGAGTTGACACCGCGGTTGAACAAAGCGCTGGCCTCTTCACCCACCATATCAAATGAGATTACAGCCAACACTGGTTCCTGTCTCCTCTTTCTACCTCCTGTATATCTTTATCTGCTCCTCACACACAGATCACCCTCAACAGCAAAAAAAAATAATTATTTGTCGATACGTTTGTGTTTAATTTATACTATTCATCTTGTGTACATTGATATATTTTAGTTTATTTATTCTTCCTTTGTTTGTACTTCAGCTGCTAGCGCGCCCATGTTTTGCTCAGGATAATCAGATATTTAGTTTTAGAAGACCAAGTATGAATAAAGAGGTTAAATTTGCATAATTCAAACCTACTATAAGTGACGGATAAATTAAGGAAATGTACCTCTTCATTACTATTAAGATACATCTTTTGATCTTACTTCTTCCCTTGGTGTCCATTAGAGTCATGGATGTTGTTTCATTTCTATCGGCTCTATGCAACTGGCAGCCATCTTGGTTCTAAACCATGAAGGGGTTGTAGAACCATTACGGAACCAAAGTCGCAGCCAGATGAATAAGGCCCATAGGGGGCAGTCGTCTGTCACGACACGAGGCAGTGATGGAGATGGCGCACAACACTAGTCACGTTACCATCTAAAAGGTGATGTAAATCTTTAGAAAGTTTGCAAAAAAGAAATTTGAATTAGGTGGGTTTCCATCAAGTAGTTAGAGCGAAAAACTACACACATTCCAGGGCTTGTCGTATCCTTTTGCTAACATCCTCTCTTAGTTCCTGATATATAGTGGAATTGCAATTGCTAAAATAGCTGTAATTCGTTTTTCTTCGATTGAGAGCAAGGAAAAGTTTTACCTCTTCAGCGGTCCACACGTGTCTATTATCCACGTTGGCCATCTGTTCCATGGACTATTTAATGGATGCATTGTACATATTTATAATTTGAAATTCGTCGCAACCTTTACACCACAGGTACTCCAGGGTCTATAGCATATAACCGTGTTGTCTAATTACAGTTTAATGCATTTTCCACAATGTACCAGCTCTCGTTTTGAAGGCTGAACAGACAATCTGACTGGAATTACTTAGTAGGTGTCCATATATCAGGGATTAATGGACAGGGTATCATTTAAGGATATGCAAAATGTAGAAATCCTATAGCATATATATATAGATGCTATAGGATGTCTATGTATACAAACGCTTAAAAATATATATACTGTATATTGACGCTACAAGTTGATGTCGGGAGGGTTTCTATGGCCGGTCGTTATGCGGATGTTGTCAGTCTTTTGTGTTCAATGTCCGCTACGTCACAGCTGTTTTGAAAAGTGTTTTTCCATCTCCCATTTTGCGCATTTACTCTCTTTCGCATTTCTCAAATACCACCTCAAGCGAGCGGATAAACTCTTTTGCGAATTAGAATTTTTATGAGAATTTTGGGTTTTTCCATCACTGTTTACTGATTCGATACTTCAAAATTTGCATAAAATCAGAGGGATGGAAACACTTCTAGTGATAAAGTTAACTCCGTCCTCTACAACAGCAACAAAGGCTGTGCGGCTGCAGGGCTTCCAGAAGCTTGTTCCATTGGAACCAGGCTGCTGTCTCGGCCTCCTCTGCGACTCACACAGGACTCGATGGTTCATGTCCTGCTCTTCACCCTGCCCGGGCTTCCTCTCTTCAGCCCAGGGATTAGCAGCTCGTCTCCCCACCTCCAGCTGCTCCGATGGGCTCCGCTGATCGCTGTGTTGTGGCTCACGCGCCAACGCCAACCAGCCAGCCCTGAAGAGGCCCTGTTTGAATCCTGACATCAGCTCGTCAGAACCCGTCAGGCGCCTTTGGTATTGGATGTTGTCTGCGTTCTATTCCCCTGCTAGGGAAAAAATAGGAAAGAGCCAAGAAAAGGAAAGGAGGTCCCTGAAGGAGAGGAGGTACCAAAGAGGAGGAGAGGAGGGATGGATGAGACATGGGAGAGGAGGATGGATGAGAGGAAAATGATCCTGGAGAAGAGGATGAAGGGATGCAGAGGAGAGGAGGACAGAGGAGAAGAGACTGCCCCTCGGGAGGGGAGGATGGAGGAGAAGAGAGACAGACAAGACAAGTGCATAGTGAAGGAAAGGAGAGAATGAAGGAGAGAAGAGAATGACAGAGGAGAGGAGATGAGGGGAGAAAAGAAGGTGAGAAGGATGAGAAGGATTGGCGAAAGGAAAGGAGGATAGAGGAGAAAAGAGGGGACTGGAAGAGAAGAGGAAGGAGAGGAGAGGAAGATGAGGGAGAGGAAAGAATGAAAGTAGAAGAGGAAGGACAGTCGAAGAGAGGAGGAAGGGTAGCCTCCTCGTGGTTAACATAATCAATATGCTGTGATTAGGCTCCTATGTTTCGCTTACTTTCAAGTGTTTCTGCTTCAGGATGAACCACCAGGGTGGTGAAGGCAGGTCCCCACCCCGGCCAAACACTCTCATCCCCTGCTCTTTGAGGGAAACTGGGTCAGGGACTGGTGGGGGGACTGCGGCTGTCACAGATAATAGGCTACAGATAGTGTGGCTGTTGCTAGTGTAGTGCGTAATGTTGTTGAAAAAGCAAAATATGCGTCTGCAGTGTTAATTGTGTTCAGTTGTATCTTGTGTGTGCGTCTGTTTGGCGTCTGCTGTGTTCTGTGTTGTGTATTTTTCTGTGTTGTGTATTTTTTATGCATTGTGTGTGCATGTGTTTTGTGTCTGTTATGCCTCTATAATCTCTGGCTGTTTGGGTTGTGTGCCTGTTGTCTGTTTCCTTTATGTGTGTGTGTATGTATGTGAGTGTGTGTGTGCGTGTGTGTGTGTGTATGTGTGGTTATGCCTATTTCAATAGTAATGTTAAGACCTTTTCATTCATTATCCCAGTGAATGTGTTATCTGGAACTCAAAGTGTCTGTTCAGACAAGAAGCAGAAGTTCCTCTCACCGGCGATGCTACAATGGTAATACCCTACAGCTGAGAGTAGCAGCTTTACTAGCTTTTCTTGGGAGTACACAACATTAATTGGCTTGAAAGACTCTTTCCAAACAGTGTATGTGCGACATAAGCCTACTTACCAGCTATTGTATTAACTGTAATCTACTAATGCTGTACAAATCTTGACTTGTTTTATACTACATTGATTGATTCAATACTTTTATGACAGAGTGTGTCCTGTAGTTACTAACTGTCTCAATTTCTTTGAGTCCTTTGCAATCTCAGACGTCGTTCTGCCAGTGTCTGGTGCAGGTCACAACTGAGGGGGTCGATTCAGCCGGGTCCTGGGGGATGCAGTGCGGGGTGTCGCGACACTCCAGTAGTTAGGACTTTGTCTGTACTGCTCCACAGCTGCATGTGTCTTCTGACTGGTAGTTACATGCTTTCATAAGTGCTTTGCACCTCCCCTGCTCCACTGGTAATCTGTTGAGGGTCTTCAAGGTTGGCGTTTGGAGGTCGTGCCCACTGGCGAGGCATTCCGCTTGGAAGGATTCCTCTCTCTATCCTGCAGGCTCCTGGGTTGAGCTGGTTCCATTCTTCTTTCTAGATGAATGGTCCTTGCTGTTTCTTTGGTTGCACGGAGAGGTGGGACTGTCTTCAGGAAACTGGCTCTTGATTTCAGTCGGGGTGGAGGTGTTTTGTGTCTGTACCAGACTGCTGTGCAAATTAGACTGCATACTGTACAATAAAGAGAGGGAGAGGGAGTGAGAGAGCGAGAGATGATGAGCCAACCACTGTTCAACTGTACAAGAAAGGCACAATTTTGATTCAGGGAAACCTCAGTCTCCTAGAACTGTTCCAAGATCAAAGAAAGAGTCCAGGAGGAGAAAGCCCAACCTGGTGACGACCCCCCACACCACAAGCCACCTGGACACCCCCCCCCCTCAGAACGATGAGACATGTCTGCTCTCTGGACCCTACTGCAAGAACTCCAAGACAAAGAGGAGACAAGGAGAGCAGAGACGAGCCAGCTGGATGAGGTGGTTCAGAAGTTTATGGAGGAAGTCAGCAAGCTGAGCTGCGAGGAACCTGCACTAGTGCCCCCTACCTCCCCTGAGGAGACCCTGCCCCAGCAACAGGTTGATGACAGCCCAGAGGCGGAGCCAGAGTTTGTGTACATCCGGGGCTTAGCCCAGAGGGGGTCTGGGAGTCCTCCCCCAGAAAAATTTGAATTTCTAAAATGCGATTTCCTGCATTCTAGTCCAGTTTAGGGTGACCTGCTGGACATTGGCAAATCCTAATTCTCTTCGAATTCATAGCCTACATTTTCAGTTGCAGGGCCTGCTCAAGACAATACTATTTAATGGAAAGAAACAATAACCACTTAACTATTGACTTCTAGAGATTTTTATGTAAACTACGATGGGAAAATTTAGACTTAATAATTTGAGACTAACTTTCAGTAGATTCAAAATGCCTTGTCATGTTAGTTGCCATTTTTATTTTTTTAAAAAAGGAAGAGACTGAAAGGTTTCTCCCATAAGGCAACTCTATTTAATGGAAAGAAAAAATATTACAAATGCAAAGTATTGTGAAACAAGATTAACAACATCATTAGGCCTACTCACTCACTGAAATATCAGTGCATTATCATTATCAATTAATTTTTTTTTTTAAATAATAATGATAATGCACTGAAGTATTATACTGTAACATATGCACACAAATAAGTACTACATTGTTTTAGAGCAGTGGTTCCCAACCTTTTCTGACCAGTGTACCCCTTGAGCTGGTTTCCATATTAAAAGTACCCCCTCTCTCATGTGGATTATTCGCCTTAATGTGTACTTATATTTGACCCTTTGTCTTTATATCTAATCCAACTGCTCATTTAAATAATACCATATACAATTATTGTGAGTGAAAAAAAAATACACATTTATACGTGGTATAATGAAACGTGCGCGCTTGCTTGTCTTTCAAAACGCTTTTAGCTAGCTTCGCGCGCAACCGCAACAAGAAGCTTTTTTTTAAAGCGCAAACATTAACTACAGACGTCTGACACATCTGATGTCGCCACTTTTCATATGATGTGCATTGTAGTGTTACAACCACTGAGGAAAAACTGTTAATCGCGCATCCGAAAATAGACTTATGGGCTTATTAAAATTCATAATAATTTTTTTTGGATGCTGTAGGCTAATTTATAATCTTTCTGCGTACCCCCTGCAATACCCTCGCGTACCCCTAGGGGTCCGCGTACCCCCGTTTGGGAATCACTGTTTTAGAGGATTGTCCGCATCTATCACTCTGTTGGAACATATTTAAAAAGGGGTCAAAGGTCAATGAACGTGGATATGGACGCAACGCGCAACGCGTCGGTAACATCGCTAACATGTTGGCCGCTGGTCAAACAGCGAATGCAGCAACACGATATCTGTACATTTCTTGTCTTAATCGTTAATATAGTTTGAGTTTAAAATAACCGATTGTCACGGTCTCTCCCACCGGATCCTAGCTGCCACTAGTTTTCTCTGTTAGTCTTGTCTGTCTCTGTCATGTTCTGTTTCAGGTACAGGGGCGTGGCCTGCTGAACTCCCCAACCCAGCCATGGTGATCACCCGCACCATCATCAACTGACCATCATCACCAATCACGCCCACCTGTATATCTTCCCCAGTCATTCAACCATTCGTCGCCAGATCGTCAGCTATACTTACCTGGTTAAGTTACCCTCCGACCTCTCTAGCCCTATTCTAATATATTCTCGTTATTCTCGTTCGAGTCGCCATTCCTGATCCTCCTCAGTCATCGTTGTCACGTCCCCCTCTCCTGCCGGAATACCAGTTCCTCCGAACCGTCGAGGGTGACTATCTATCTCTAATGTACTTATTGTAAGTCGCTTTGGATAAAAGCGTCTGCTAAATGCCCTAAATGTAAATGTATCTGTCCGGCAATCTACCCGACCCACCAACTCCGGGTCGCCAGTCGCCACAAACATTCTCCTCTGCTCTGTGTAGCAATAAACTGGTTAATTGCTCAACCTCGTCATTTGTGCCGTGCGTTTGGGTTCACCCCGTCTTGAGCCGTAACACCGATATGTTAGACATGGATATTTTTTAACCTCTTCATGATATTCAGTGGACCTCAACATTTAATTTAAGGTAACATTTGGTAACACACAACACTGTACAATATTGGCTGAGACAGAATCACAATCAGAAAAACGGATTTCTGACTTTTTAAACAACGCTGGTGATCTATTTTGTGTGAAAGGAGTAATTATCATAGCAGCCTAGCCAGCCGATGCAGGCTATTTAGCACTAGCACCAGCACTACTGCTCCTGGCCAGCGTGCGTCAAGGTCATTTTTTACTGACCTGAAACATTTGACAGGTCAATGGCAGGGGCTGCTGCTGCTACGGTATCACTGGATGTTGGTTTAGAAAAATAAATTCTTATGTCCATGGTAATGTTTGTTACACACCCTGGAAAGTACTTTAACAAACTGCCGAGAGACGTGGATGTTTAGAAAACGTCACGTTGTCCTGGCAACCGTTCTAGACAACCGAACGAGAGATGGCATTTTCCATTGCTTCCGTGTGTTGTTTCTTTCAAAATGAAAATAAATCAATTTCAAGAGGTGAAAATCACTACCAGTCGAAACATGAGGGAACATGTCAGGGTTGTCATAAATTCAAAAGCTTAAAAAAGATCCGGGGCTTTTGACGTGAGATTCGGGGCTTCAGTCCCGAAAGCCACCCCCAAGCTCCGCCCATGTGACAGCCCCAACACATCCGCATAAACAGACCAGCCTTCCACCCCACCTACCTCAAACAACACTACTGCCAGATGCCCCGAAGATACCCCCACATCCAATGAGGAGACACAAAACCCCCAGATTGTGCTCCTCATAGGGCTCTTTCTCATGTCCGTTCTAACTGCGTACTCGGTACGACTTCACCTCAAATTCCCTTAACCCGTCCCAATGTGAACACAGGCCGTACCATACCACCCTGTAACTAGAACGGAACGCAAGACCTACTCCAGAGGTCGTATCGTGGTACGAGAACGAGTTTAGCACGGGCATGGGAACGCAAACGTAAACAATGGGCCGTTCTTCCTCGAGGAGGAAGTGACACGGCTGCCAACGGAAGCTACGTAATAGCAACGCGACCATAAATCAATTTCAATAAATTTGAGCAATTTGGTCGTCAACATCTTGGTTAGTCCATGTCTTCGTCAACTTGGTTTGTGTCCTCAGCCTCTTGGTTCGTGCCTTCGTTTATCAAACGGAGAAACAACATTCTTCTTGCGTCCATCATTGTGAGAAGTGTGTTGTCTTTTCCGCCGTCGCTCGCATGGTCGCTTAATTTATGACGTAGGCTAGTATCCCTCACCTCCTTTTTCGTTGGTTCGTTCGTTAGTGACACGATTCTTTTGTTTACCGCCATCTGCTGTTTGGGTGCTGCCTGTATGGACCACATGTCTATGGTATGGACGAGTCAAGCACGACTGCAGGTACGGGCGATTTCAAGTCCATGTGAAAGCAAACCACTAATCCCTTTAGGCTTAATCCCTTTTGGCCATGTTACAAAAACAGAACGGGCCATACATGAGAAAGTGCCCATAGACTCAAATGAGAGGTAGGCTACATAGAAGAGAAGAAACTCTTCCCCAAACAAAGAGTGGCTAAACTCAGATGCAGGAAAACCTAACATGCACCGGAGTTGCTGACCGAGGGCCAGCTTGGGTCGCCCAGTTACATCATAATCCACACAGGCACAAAGGACCTTTGAAGCAAGCAAGGAGGTGTGTTCACAGTCCTTAAGGGGTTGATGGAGACAGCTGCCGCCGCATTCCCTGACGCAAAAGTGGTCATCTCTACCCTGCTGCCCAGACAAGACTTCCACCCTGTTCTCATCCAAAGGGTGAGTGTATCAATATCCAGAGACTTTGCCTTGAAATCCAACGTTTTCCTTGCAGACCACCCCACCCCGGAGCAGCACAGCCTCTAAGACCAGGTGCACAACTACAGGGGAGCGGTCCCGACCATTGAAAAGACGCTAAAGGACGTTGCTCTCCACCACCAGCCCAACACATCGCACAGGACTAGCAGAGCCATGGGCATCCCACCCAGACCCACATCCAGAGGCCCCCCTCCATCCAGACCGCCCCCTCGCTCCAGAGGACCCCTCACTCCAAAAAGACCCCTTCTCCTCAGACCCCATAACCACGGGCCGTCCACCCACACTCACACACCCTGGAGCCACCAGCCAAGGCCAACGCCCCTTCTGCGTACCCCACTTCACACCTACTCCCAGGCTGTGAGCAGGGGAAACAGCCCATCCCGAGCCCATAGCATACACGGGATGCTCAATGAGTTCTACACGTTCCTGATCCAGAACTAAACTACTGGACCAACAAACACAAGACACCATGGAACACAAAGCTTTTACTATTCATCCTGGAATATACAAGGCCTGAGGTCAACTGCCTTTTGTCTGAAAAGCAGAAACCTAGACTTCATCAAGGAAATCCGAAATACCGACATTGTCTTCCTCCAATAGACCTGGTGTGGAGGAGTGGGTCCCACTGGCTGCCCTCTAAACTACAGAGAGTTGGTTGTACCATCCACCAAACTAACAGGGGTGAAACAAGGAAGAGAATAGGGAAGTATTTTAATTTGGTACAAATCCGAACTCACCAACTCTGTTGAATTAATTAAAACAGGGCAATTCTAGTTAGAGATAGACAAGGGACTTACCGAATCAGAAGAAAATATCCTCCTGTGTGCAACATATATCACACCACTAGAATCCCCATACTACAACGAGGAAAGCTTCTCTATACTAGAGGAGGATATCAACCACTTCCAGGCCCAGGTCATATTCTAATCTGTGGTGACCTCAACACCAGGGAGGGACAGGAGCCTGACACCATTAGCACACAGGGAGGTAAACAACTACCAGGAGACGGGACCATCGCCTCCCCAAAGTGTCCGACCAGATATAACTACGAAAAAACTACAAACAAACATGGACTACAACTATTACAGCTGTGCCGCACCCAGGGACTGTGCATCGTCAACGGTGGATCCCGCAGAGACCCCTATGGAAGGTACACCTACAGCTCATATCTCGGCAGTAGTACTGTAGACTATTTTATCACAGACCTCAGCCCTGGGTCTCTCAGAGCTTTCACAGTCAGCCCCTTAACGCCACTATCAGACCACAGCAAAATCACAGCCTACCTACATAGAACAACACCTAAACAAGAGGCATTAAAACCAAACAAACTACACACTATAAAGAAATGCTATGGATGGAAGGAGAGCAGTGAAGAAACATATCAGAACATCAGACCCCAAAACACATTCAGACCCTTCTAGAAAGCTTCCTAGACAAAAGCTTTCACTGCAACAACGAAGAGATCAACATGGCAGAAAGCCTTAAAAACGTATTTGACATCTCAGCCTTAGAATCAAACAAAAACGGGAAGAATTAAGCATTCAAAATGGAGATGTATGGCTAAATCACTTCTCCAATCTCTTTGGCCCCATTGTAAACAACAAAGAACAAACACATATGCAGTATATATAAGACAAATTACAAACACTAGAATCAGTTATTATAGATTATCAGAACCCACTAGACTCTCCAATCACATTAAAAGAAGTACAGAAAAAAATAAGTTATCTTAACCCAAAAAAGGCATGTGGTGTTGATGGTATTCTAAATGAAATTACCGGGTATTGAATATACAGATCTTAGATTCCAATTGGCAATTGTAAAACTGCTTAACACTGCTCTTAGCTCCGGGATCTTCCCCAATATTTGGAACAAGGACTGATTAGCCCAATCCACAAAAGTGGAGAAAAATTTGAACTACAGAGGGGTCTGTGTCAACAGCAACCTCTGTAAAATGCTATGTATGATTATAAATAGCAGACTCCTTAACTTCCTGACTGACAATAATGCCTTAAGCAAAAAACAAATCTGCTTCATACCAAATTATCGTACAAAAAACCATATATTCACATTAAGCACCCTCATTGACCACCAAATAAACCAAAACAAAAGCAAGCTATTCTCCTGCTTTGTAGACTTTAAAAAAGCCTTAGACTCAATTTGGCATGATGGTCTGTTGTTTAAATAATAGAAAGTGGTCTTGGAGGAAAAACGTACGACATCATAAAGTCCATGAACACAAACGACAAATGTGCAGTTAAGATAGGAAAGAAACACATAGACTTCTTCCCACAAAGTTAGACAGAGGTGCAGCTTGAGTCCAACCCTGTTCAATATACACATTAACCAACTAGCAAGGACATTAGAACAGTCTGCAGCCCCCGGCATAACACTGGTAGACACCAAAATCAAAGGTCTGCTGTTTGCAGATGACCTGGTGCTGCTGTCCCCAACCAAAGCAGGCCTACAGCAGCACCTCGATCTTCTGCACAGCTTCTCTCCAACCTGGGCCCCATCAGTGAACCTTAATAAAACCAAAATGCTCCCACTGCACACACAACCAACTAGAAACAGAATTGCACTCCCTGACTTCCTGCCATACTTCCTGTCATACGAAGACATCAGGAATACACACTTCCCACGGATTACAAAAGCATGCAAGGACTTCAAAGACACTCTAAATGCTCACAAACTGCCATACCTGTTGAGAGAAATACAACAATGTGCGATCGCAGCAGCAAAATTTGTCACCTGTTGTGGTGAGAGAAGGACCTCAAACTCCCAATAGACTCATCCCCCTGGACTCACTCTTCACACAATAATTGCACTATCGCACACATTCTCCATCATATAAATACTGTGTATTTAGAGTGTAATTTATATATTTATACGATACTGTAACTTTTGTAATTTTTATAATATTGCACATTTTACTTTTTATTGTACTTTTATAGTATAACATTTGATATGTATATATATTTTGTATTTAACGTTTTATACTTATTAATTATTATACTATATACCTGGCCTTTTTACTTTTTTTTTTGTTTATCTTATTGTCTTTTTAGAATTGAACTGAATTGAATGAGAGAGAGAGAGAGGAGAGAGAGAGAGAGAGAGAGAGAGAGAGAGAGAGGAGAGAGGAGAGAGAGAGAGAGAAGAGAGAGAGAGAGAGAGAGAGAGAGAGAGAGAGAGAGAGAGAGAGAGAGAGAGAGAGAGAGAGAGAGAGAGAGAGAGAGAGTGAATATAGTGGGCCTGGGGGGTGTGTTATGTAACCAGCCCTAAAATCCTGTCTGTGCCGCAGCACCAGAAGTGCCCTCCTTTCTCTTTGTGTTTTAAGTGTCTTCAACCCGACATGACGACACCCTGTTGCCCTGTGCGTGCTCTGCTGACCTCCCTGAAGACAACCATGATGCAGGTGCAGCCCTGAGCGTGTGCTGCCTCTTTTCCAGATGATCCAGGCCGGATCCCCCTTCATGTCGGTGACTCCGGGGCACGCTGTGAAGGGCGGGTTCACCGGCCCGCTCCACTCCAGGCCACACGCTAAAATGCGCCGTCCTGTGGGGTTCCCCCATCTCCTCCTGGGCCCCGGCTGGCTGGGCCTCAGTGATTGCATTATCCATGCAGGCAGCCAACACAGGCAGTACAGAAGGACACAGCAGGGTGGAGAGGGGAGGGCCGGTGTGGAGGTGGTGGTGGGTATGGGGACATAGACATTTTATAGCATAGACGCAGCATTGGCTGCTGGGACGCGAAAAATATTCGCCGCCATCTTGGAGTGGTAAACCGGGGAGCAGCAACAGGTGGCGTCTACAGCAGAAACAGAATGCCGGGCTGTTGTTCAGCGTATTCCTGCTCAAATCAGCGGACCATCCACAATAGGAATCGGGGGATTACTTTTCACAAGAAAGATTTAACATTACCATACTATTGGTTGTATTTTGTTGAAGGAATATTACCAGTATTTTTGTCTTCAATAGTACTACTGAAATCGTAGCCAGCTAGGCTCTCTCTGTGGGAGTCCCTCGAGGAAGCCCGGGGAGTTCATCTGCCCTATTGTAGCTATGTGTCATAAGTCCCTCATTGTCAGGATTTCCACCCGTAGACGGCGTTACCGTAGCTCCTCTGCTCGGGGCAGTAATCTGTCTAACCTGTGCCATCCACCTACCCTTGATAACACTGACTGAGGTAATGGGAGGACTCTGGAACTGCCAATCGGCGGTCAAGAAGGCAGGCTCGATTTCAGCCTACGTGTCCCTCATGACCCTACACTTCCTGGCCCTGACAGAGACTTGGATCACTCCAGAGTACTCTGCTACTCCTGCCTGCCCTCTCCACCGTCTACTCATTCTCGCACACCCCTAGACCATCCGGGCGAGGAGGAGGGACCGGACTCCACATCTCGCACATGTGGTCCTACCAGGTCCTTCCGCTAGAACACTTGGGCAGATTGGCGTTTGAACTCCACGCTGTCACTGTCACCATCCCTATCAAGCTCTCCATTGTGGTGATCTACCGTCCACCAGGTCCCTTCCGTGACTTCTATGATGAGATGGACGCCCTCCTCAACTGCTTTCCTGAGGATAGCACACCACTCGTTATCCTCGGTGACTTCAACATCCTGCCAGAGAAGTTGCCCTCACCTGAACTAACCAACTTTTTCGCCACCTTCGACTTAACACTAACCCCTTCTCCTCCCACACACAGGGCCGGGAACCAGCTTGACCTAATATTTACTAGGTCCTGCGGCACCTCTGCTCTCTCAGTTACCCCGCTCCCCGTGTCTGACCACCACTTTGTTGATTTTTCTCTCCCCTTGAAATCCTCTCCCCCCAGCCTCTCTAGTCCCCGCATTGTGACCGCTCGCCGTAACCTTAAATCCCTCTCTCCCTCTAACTTCGCCTCTACTGTTCTGTCTTCACTACCTTCTATCAAACGATTCTCTCAACTATCTACAGATGAATCTTCAGACACTCTGCTATCCTCCCTCTCCTCCTCCTTGGATTCCCTCTGTCCCTTCCACTCCAGACCAGCGCGATCCTCACCCACCCCTCCTTGGCTGTCCGATCCTCTGCGGACTTGTAGAACAAAGTTGCGGGCAGCTTGAGAGGGAAATGGAAGAGATCCGACTGTCCTAATGATCTATCCCACTATCTTTTCCTTCTTTCTGATTTTACCGCTAGTGTGTCAACAACCAAATCTGCCTTCCACCAGACCAAAATCAACTCCTCCGCCTCAAACCCCAGGAAACTGTTCACCCTGTTTTTGACCCTCCTCAACCCTCCCTTACCCCCACCTCCTTCCTGCCTCACTGCTGATGACTTTGTTACCTACTTTACCCAGAAAGTGAAGGACATCAGCTCCTCTTTCATCCCTGCCTCCATCCTCCCTCCACCAATCCCCTTCCTCCTCCGTCTTTTACCCCAATTTAGCCCTCTCACCTCTGACAAGGTCAACGGAATAATAACATCTAACCATGCCACCACCTGCCCCCTTGATGCTATCCCCTCCTCTCTCCTCCAGGATGTCTCAAGCGACATTCTGCCATTTCTTACCTCACTTATCAACTCCTCCCTCACTTCAGGCATTGTTCCAGCATCCTTCAAGACTGCTAGAATAAAGCCTCTCCACAAAAAAACAACTCTTAATACTGCCGACATCCAGAACTACAGACCGGTATCTCTTCTTTCCTTCCTCTCTAAAACACTGGAACGTGCCATTGCTAACCAGCTGTCCTCCTATCTCTCATCTAACAACCTGCTTGACCCTCACCGGTCAGACTTCAAGAAGGCACACTCTACTGAGACGGCTCTCCTCGCGGTGACTGAGTCCCTCCGTGCTAACAGAGCCTCTACCTTCTCATCGGTTCTCATTCTTCTCGACCTGTCCGCAGCATTTGACACGGTGAACCACCAGATCCTTCTTGTCACTCTTGCTGAACTTGGCCTCGCTGAATCTACTCTTTCCTGGTTCACATCCTACCTGATGAACTGCACCTATCAAGTGAAATGGAATGGTTCCTTGTCCAAACCTTGCACGCTTGAAACTGGGGTCCCCCAAGGCCCTGTACTGGGGCCTATTCTGTTCTCCCTCTATACCAGATCTCTGGGCTCTGTAATTTGCTCCACATGGCTTTTCTTATCACTGCTATGCTGACGACAATCAGCTATTCCTCTCTTTCCCCTCATCGGATAAAGCCCTGATTGCAACACGCATATCGGAATGTCTGGCGGACGTCAGCACCTGGACAACTGCCCATCACCTGAGGCTTAACCTCAACAAAACCGAGCTCCTCCTAATCCCAGGGAAAGATTGCCCACACATGGACTTACTGGTCACCATTGAGAACATCACTGTATCTCCTTCTCCAACTGCCAGAAACCTCTGTGTGGTATTGGACAATCAGTTATGCTGCACCACAAACATCACTGCGGTGGCCCGATCCTGCAGATTTGCACTTTACAACATGAGCAGAATCCGGCCCTTCCTCACAAGGGAAGCAGCTCAGCTTCTAGTCCATATCACTGGTTCATCTCTCCCGCTCTCAACTACTGCAACTCACTCCTGGCTGGACTTCCTGCCTCTGCGATTAAACCTTTGCGGCGCATCCAGAATGCGGCAGCGCACCTCGTGGTCAACTACCGAAGTTCTCCCATGTGACCCCCTCTTCCGGACCTCCCACTGGCTTCCCTGTAGTAGCTTGCATCAAATTTAAGACGATGGTACTGGCATACAAGGCAGTCGATGGAACTGCCCCTGCCTACCTCCAAGCATTGCTAAAGCCACACACCCCAGCTCGATCGCTCCGCTCAATTACCTCAGCGGACGTCTGGTACCGCCATCGCTAAGAGCTAACAAAGGTCGTTCAGCAAAGTCACAACTTTTCTCGGTTTTGGGACCTCAGTGGTGGAACGAGCTCCCTGCCGTTCTCAGGACCGCAGAGTCGCTCACTATCTTCCGAAAAAGACTCAAGACTCGCCTGTGCAGAGTCCACCTCGACTCTGCACAGCCACCCTCCCCCCTCTGGCCACCATTGTACACTGTATTGTATTGTGTTGTATTGTATTGTATTATAGTACTTAACTGTGTAGCAACTGCAGTAGCTGCTATCATTGCTGTAACATGGGGAATTGGTTAGCCTAGTGATTGTTGTACTTGCACTTGGTTCTATGAACATCCTTACTGTACCGATAGCAATATATTGTTGCACTTCTTATGACAAATGTACTTATTGCAAGTCGCTTTGGATAAAAGCGTCTGCTAAATGCCCTAAATGTAAATGTAATAAACAAGAGCATGACCATAATATAATTGCTTGTCAATGAAATGAAAAAATACTTGAATAAATAAAAGATGATGATAAAGATTGTAAAAGCCAATAGGGATAAAATTTAGGACCAAAGTCCGGATTGTGTAGGGGGGGGGGGGTAATATAAACTAGGCAATCAGATGGACAGTGGCTATACACTGTCCATGCACTGCACTGGCTATAAGCTAGTCTAGCTTTCCAACCCATTTTTGTGTAAGCCACCTTCGTGAAATGTGTGGGACAAAATGTGTGATGAACAGGAAAAGGCCCTGCAC
>OLKM01001397.1:57129-67129 GCA_900291075.1 Melanogrammus aeglefinus | reverse complement strand
TGCGCTCTTCATTGTATCGCAGCTCAACCAGTCTGGTCTGATTGTCTCCAAATACTCCATTAGTCCCCAACTGTCCGTAAACCAACGCGTCACCTCAACTCTTTATTACGTTCTTCCTCCAATCACACCATCAGAAAATGGGTTTATTCATGCAATGAAATACATGTTACAATGTTTCAGATGTTTCATTCAACAATGGTCCGACTCAGTCTCACCACATTCGTTACTCCATTGTCTTTCATGTAGCTATAAATAGCGTCAAGGCATCAATCATTTACCCCTGATGTGTTTGATGTCGTGTTGTTTCGTAAGAGAAAGATCCCAATAAACGGGCAATCATTGTCGTTGTGACCCCTACCTATGCCGACAACGCACACGGCGATGTAGGAACGCACACTGTCCTGTACGGAGCCCTTTTCAGCGCACTAGAGAAGCTGTCAAGTGCTTTTCCGTTGTCTACTGCCCTTCCTTTCTCAGGGAACTGCATGTAGATCACTCAAGTGGATTCTCCTTAATAAGCTTAGTCAATAAGGAGGCGAGTGCCGTCGAAACGCTGTCATTTTTTGCTGTCAGACATTATTAACAAAATAGTTACTTCATACATGTTCTAGTTGAATTGCGCGCTCTCTTCTATAGCTTATTGATTGATGATAAATGTGTCCGTGGACGTTGGGAGGTTTGGTTTACGGCCAGTTTTCATCTAGGCCTACTGAGGCACGACGCCAAGCTGGCAACTTGCCCGAAGAGTCACTTTTTATTTGAATTGATCAATTTGTTGGCTCAAACTTCCCTCTGCTTTTCAAAAATATGTCACTGGTCTGCGAGCGATTGGGAAGATTTTAATTCCGGTCTTGGATCGAGGGTGAATCATTCACGCAGGCGTGAAAGCACATTTGGACAAAAGCGACGTGTTCACTGTTGTTGTATTTCTAAAGTAGAATGTGATTGAAAGGAGACGAGGAGGGGAGGGGGAGATCTAGTTCCGCTTCACATATCTCTTCTTTATGGCCTAATTAGACTTGAAATCATCTCCTGAGGATATATTATATTATTCTCTGCAGAGTTGAGAAATCCTTCCGAGGTGTGTGTGTGTGTGTGTGTGTGTGTGTGTGTGTGTGTGTGTGTGTGTGTGTGTGTGTGTGTGTGTGTGTGTGTGTGTGTGTGTTGTGTGGTGCTGCTTGGTGTGGTGCCCTTGGGGGGGGGGGGGGTCCTCAGTGAACATGGACGTCCATGGTAATGGGCAGTGTGGTTTTACAGCCCGCCATGTCCTGGCTCAATGTGCCAAGGACGTCGCGCTGTCATTAGGCCCGGCAGGCCACTGTACACGGACATCGCTATCATGTCCCGCCCGCACAGAGCTCTGCTGCTAGATAAGACCATGAAGGAAGCTGTGTGTGTGTGTGTGTGTGTGTGTGTGTGTGTGTGTGTGTGTGTGTGTGTGTGTGTGTGTGTGTGTGTGTGTGTGTGTGTGTGTGTGTGTGTGTGTGTGTGTTGAACCTGATCAGAGCCATAAAGGTCATATTGTTGGGGGGAAACCAGGACATATCAATGGAGATGAAGACTGACTACCTCCTGGATGCTTGTATTCATGATGTGCTGAGGTAATGGACGGTTTATCAACCAACAACCAACAAGGAGGCTAGGTGAAGAAGGTCTCTAGGAGAAGGAATGGGGAAATGAAGTTAGTAGTTAGTAAGTTAGTAACGCATAATGAGTAATGTAGTGCTTCACATGAAAACAAACTCAAGGAAAAGTGCATCCAATCAAATTCAACAGACAAGTAATCAAAATAGGCATGAAACAGATACAACTTTGTATAATGGCTCGCCTATCAAGATTGCAGAAAATGAAAACCAATCAATAGTTTTTAGGTGCTCCTAAAAACAATCAACCCATACATCTGATTCATTGAGTTGAGCGAGACGGTTCCAAAGACCAGAGCTAGCATGATGAATGCACACTCGTCTTTGGTTTCAGGGCTGGCGCAAGGAACAGCTGGAAGGTGTTAATAGAAAAGGCCAGGTGTTTGCCTCGTTAGGGCCCTACCTGGCCCCTAGGATCCAAACTCCTACCCAACCATACCCTGCATAACGTGCACAGTATCCAACATGCTAGGTCATACAACATTTGAATCTTACAATATTCCTCACCTCTGATTTTGTGTTTGACAGTGAACCTCCTGGACTCGCGCTCTGTGACGGGGGACCTTGGCTGGGTGGCGTATCCAAAGAACGGGGTGAGTGCTTCATCAACATGTCCCAATGTTCTGAACCCAAATCTGAGCACTCACACACCTTCCCCATGTGAGTTCCAGGGCCATCCAGGCTTGTACATTTTTTCTAGAGCTCAACACGGAATTTAAGGCTTTGCCTCTCCATTGCGTCAATCTGGGACAGTTTTCCATTGATTGATTGTGGTGTGCTTCAGAACGGGATTCCTATTTCATCTCCAAATTCACTGCGACTGTACCATAAATGACTTTACACCACAACCTTACAATGACACCACCGGCTCAGCAGGACATGATGTCTTGCGCAAGGACTCTTTAGCACTACTGGAAGATCAAACCTGCCAGGCCCCCCGCTGGGCCACTCCTGGCTCTCTAGCGAGATCACAGCCGGAAGAATCCCATGTGCCTCCTAGCACTTATCCCAGTGCTTTGGGTCTCCTCGCCTTGACAGGTGACAGAGCCTCTAGATCTGCAAGGTCAAAGGTGATTTTCACCTCTGAACTCTCGGTTCATTAGTGCATCAGATCGAATTTATGGATTAGGTATTGAAACCGCCATGGAATATATCATCCCCAACCTAAGGGGGGAATTTAGGAGAGTTAATTTATTCATGGCTTTCACCTCTTGGCTACCTGTCCAGAGAGACCCCGTTTCTCCTCTCCCTCCTCTCTCTCCCAACCGTTGAAAAAGAGCAGACTAAGGATTGGGAGTGCTTGGTTTGTGTTCCTCTGGGATTTGGGTTGCAGAAGCATTTGATCTCAGGTCTCAGTCACAGCAGCTGCTCCGCGGCAGCAGCAGCTGTCAGCCAGCAGTGCCCGGCTGGTGTTTCTGGAGCTTCTGATGGACGTCCTCGTTGCTCTTCCGTTCCCCTGCTCAGGGACTCATTCTGGGGCATGGCGAAGATGAAGGAAGTGCAGAGGTGGTGGTGGGGATGATGATGAAGAAGATGATGGATGAAGTGCAGAGGTGGTGGTGGAGGTGGGGATGAAGAAGGAAGGGTTGGAGTTAGCTCGGAGGTGGTGGTGGAGGTGGGGATGATGATGGATAAAGTCCAGAGATGGTGGTGGAGGTGGGGATGAAGAAGGAGAGGATGGAGGTGGTGCTGAGGTGGTGGTGGAGGTGGGGATGAAGAAGGAAGGGTTGGAGTTAGCTCGGAGGTGGTGGTGGAGGTGGGGATTATGATGGATAGGATGGAGGTAGTGCTGAAGTGGTGGAGGTGGGGATGATGATGGAGGTGGGGAATAAGTAAGTGTGTGTCTGTGTGTGTTCAAACAACACATCTGCATTCATTCTCTAATGAAATGCTCACTTCATCCTGCCCACCCACCACTTTGCTCCCCATCTCCTCTCCCATCACCAACGCCCCCGTCGCTATCAAACACCAATCTACTCAAATTGCGTTTGCAGGAATCCTGTGCGTCGGTAGAACAATGAGATGATCTCCTCTCCATCAGAGAGAGCGTTAGGCACACACAGAAAGGACGCTCAGCAAGCGCTGTTCTTTGTGACGGAGATTGAGTCGGAACGCCCGGCTCAGCGCTTTTATTTAATGTCGACCTGAAGTCATGTTGCCCATCAAGGCTTTTCATTGGGCTTTGTGTTTGTGTTAGCGATGCGAGTGCCAACTCCAGAACTGGAGTTGGCGCAGAGAGAGATCACTCACTCACTCACTCACTCACTCACTCACTCACTCACTCACTCACTCACTCACTCACTCACTCACTCACTCACTCACTCACTCACTCACTCACTCACTCACTCACTCACTCACTCACTCACTCACTCACTCACTCACTCACTCACTCACACACTCACACACACACACTGTAGTCATACAAATACACTGGAATAACACACACACACACAGGGGAGGATGCAAAGATAGACGTTAGAGAAACAGCAGATCTCTGCCGGCCTCTGATCCGTGGCTTGTTTCATCCCCTCTTCCCTCCTGGGGTCTCACCTTCATCTCTCTCTCTTAATATCTCTCTCTCTCTCTCTCTCTCTCTCTCTCTCTCTCTCTCTCTCTCTCTCTCTCTCTCTCTCTCTCTCTCTCTCTCTCTCTCTCTCTCTCTCTCTCTCTCTCTCTCTCTCTCTCTCTCTCTCTCTCTCTCTCTCTCTCTCTCTCTCTCTCTCTCTCTCTCTCTCTCTCTCTCTCTCTCTCTCTCTCTCTCTGGCTCTCTAACTCTCAAAGTCCTTTCTTTCACCTCTGTTCTGCTTTCCTTTGCAGTATTTCTACAGGAGCTTCTTTGGACTTTGGCCGATTCTTAGATGTTTATCACTGAAACAACCTTGGTTTTGTTAAAGTTAGGCGTCCCCTCCCTAACCACCATGTTGTTACTGCACACCAGTGCTGTGTTCCAATATCCATACTATCCGTTCTTACTAGCCTTAGTTTGAGTACGTAGGGTGTTCCAATTCATATAAGTGTAGCGAAAATAAAGGACCCGGATGGTGTACTCAAAACGGTGAAATCGCGAAGTGCGAATCGATGTACACTTGTCGTACTCAACGGCAGCCATCTTAGCTACGTAGCGGAAGAGGGCGGAGCCAGGCTGCGCCAAAGTCGGCGCATTTTCCACATAGCCTGCATTAATAGTCGTTTTGTAGGTTGTATAGTTTTTATAGTTTTTATACCTGCTAGGCGTAACAAGTTCACTGTTCAAGCGGGATGTTTATTTCGGGGGAGGTCGTGATCGTAGTTTCCGGTTGGTGCACCACGGAGTACTGGATTTGGAACAACACTGACGTCTGAAAATTAGCGCACTTAGTGAGTGCGGATAGTGTAGTACGTGTACTCATGGAAGTATGGATATCGGAACACAGCACAGGCCATCGCCTCCCAGGCTCCTGATTGGCTGGACTTCACCCATGCATGTCCCAAGGAGGACCCGCCCGCAGCTGATCCAGAGTTAAGGATTCCTCCATTGTGATAAAGAGGATGAACCAAAAACGTACTGGGGAGAAAGGCAACAGAGGATGGACTGAGAATGCAGCTCTTGTTTTACCGTGGGCTCTCCATTTACGTTCTGTACCGTACTTTAGATTGGAGGTTGGAGTATGACAATAGATGCTTTATTAAGATGCTTCATGATTTTTTATCTATGGTTCGGTACTTTGTTAAACAGAGTTTAACAGCAGAATGTACAGGACATTATCATGAGTTAAAAAGCTATACAATAAGTTTCAAAATATATGGTCTACATATGCTGTGACAAAGAGCAGGGGGGAGGGAAGAGGAGGAATGTGTGTTAAGAGAGCACAAGATGAGGTGTTGAGGAGCAAGTGAGGCTGAGGGGGACGTGACACGGTGGGACAGGAGGGAAACAGGAAGGAGCTGCTCTACTGCCCGGCTCCGTCATGCTAACGCCTGCTAATAAGTTGGAATAAGATGTTGGACACCCGCTATCAAGAGCACTTAGTGCAGACACAGGGGGTCTGCTGACTGACAGCACGCACGCACGCACGCACGCACGCACGCACGCACGCACGCACGCACGCACGCACGCACGCACGCACGCACGCGCGCGCGCTGTGGCAACCCGGCTTAGTGAGTGAGCCGCCTCCTTCCAATCAGCACACGAACCGGAGCTTACTCAACGCCAAAATGGCACTTTTATTTAAACATAAATGATATTACTATTAAAAGACACAAAACCCAGCTTTGGGGGAATCCACAGTCTTGCTCCTCCGGGTGGAATCACGTCACCTGACTGGTCTCTCGGCACATGCAAACCAGCAGAGCCCTGAGTGAGTGTGGGAGTCCCCCCCTGCTCCTCAGGTGCTCGCCGCATTTCAGTGATTGGTACCAATGCTCTTACTGGTGCCGTCTGTTGGAAATCTGCGGTACACCGCCTCCACAACCTGCCCCCTGGGCCGCCAGAGACGCTGTGCCAGAGACCGGTTGCCACAACGCAGGCAGACACACACACACACACACACACACACACACACACACACACACACACACACACACACACACACACACACACACACACACACACACACACACACACACACACAGCACACACAAAAAGTTACATACTTAGATACTAGTTAGATACTGCGTACTTTCACACAACGTACACATTCAAACATGAACATGAAAACACAGGCACATTAAGACGTTATGGCTCAAGTGTGTGATCTGAGAAGGAGGGAGTGAGGGAGAGAGAGAGACTCTGCCATTGTACGTAAGTACTGTACGTATAGTGCAAGCTGTTGTCTGAGAGCTAACCAATAAGAGGCTTAATTTGTGTCACACACACTCACTCACACACACGCACAGACATTTCAACGTTTCGGATCTAACCAATAAGAGTTTGATCCGAAAACTAGTCTTGACAGTTGTGCCGGATCTATTGTGACTACTCTTGACACTAAGTACCGTTATCAGATAAGGCCCTGCTGAACTCTGACCTTATCTGTCCTCCTCCTCCTTCTCTCATTAATCTCTTGAAAATAAAAGGGATAAAAACATAAGAAGCAATACAAAATACAGAACAACAAGGTAATATCTCTCTTTCGCTCTCTCTCTTCTTTTCATTAACACTTAGGCCGTATTTTAATAGTCTGAAACGCATGTGAGAAGCGCCAAACGCAGGTAGCTTTGTGGGCGGTTCTATGGGGATGTTGCTATTTTACCGGCGGATAAATGACTTTTGCGCCCGGCGCAAATCTAAAAAGGGTTGGTCTGAAGCAGCCTAATTACCCCTAGGTGTGGGTGGGCGTAACGTGCAACAAACCAATGAGAGTGCCAGCTCCCATCCCCTTTAAGAGCCATGAGCGCATTTGAAGCTGACGAGTTGATATTTTGACAGCGAGTCTGCAGTCTCTGATGAGACAGATGAATCAAATGGCTTTAATACAGTATATGGCCTAATTCACACATGGAATATTCTTCCACAACTTCAGAAATACTGAGTCCTCAAATACATTTTGGCAAAGAAAACTTAACACACATATGTGATGCGGTAACTGTGGTTCTATTTAATGATATACGTAATACATGAACAAACATTTTTTCTTACCAGTATTGTAGCCTATGCATTGTCATTATCGACTTGTGTTTCTAATATTCATGTGTCCCCCGTTAATATACATTGCCATGGACTGTATTATGCGTTACGTGTTTAGTTGTGTTAAAACAGATGGACGCACACACATTCATTAATTATTTTACACAGTACAGACAAGCGCGCCGGCATTCATTCATTCTTTTTAACACTCACTCACGGTAAAACAATGTTTTCTCACAATCAAATACTCATCAATCCTAAAAGTTATGGGCATGTGCACGATGTCTGTGTCAAGAAAATATGTGTTTGCTGTACGGTGTTTCCAGATGCATTGATTTAAAAGTACAACTTATTACCGCTGTATCAGCTGTTCTTTCCCAAATAATTTTCCAAGAAAATGTGGCTAGGTAGATGAGAGAAGCAAAGTGTATGTGCGAGGTGCACAAGCAACATTATGCATGCGCCCTTAAAATAGCATCTGAACAACGCGCCACTGACTTTAAACCAGGTATCTCCTGGTTTGTGGCGGCATTGTTTTCTGAAACTGTAAAATAGCGCCAGGGATTGTTGCGCCAGAACACGCCTCCTCCTTTTACCGAAACGCCCCTCGGGGCGCAAGATCATTCCCTAATTTTACCGACGCGTGGCGGTGGAAGGGAAAAGCACGCTCTTGCGCCAGTTGCTAGCAAACTAGCAACGACACATGCGCCAGTGTCGAAAGTCAATTGCACTGGATGCAAGTTAAGGCCCTTACTCTTACTCTTTCTCTCTTACGGTTGGTTTTTTATTCTTTCTCCTTTGGGGGCGAGAGGATAGAAAAGTTCAAGGTTCTGGGTTTGATCCCAAATGTCCGCAACCTTACCCGCTCTGAATGTAATCCCCTTTGGACAAAAGCTTTTGCTAAACGACTCAAACTTCCTCCCCCCCCTCTCACCCTTCCTCCCCAGTGGGAGGAGATAGGGGAGGTGGACGAGGACTACGCTCCCATCCACACCTACCAGGTGTGCCGGGTGCTGGAGCCCAACCAGAACAACTGGCTCCACACGGGCTGGACGCAGACCCAGGGGGCCCAGCGAGTCTTCATCGAGCTCAAGTTCACCCTGAGGGACTGCAGCAGTCTGCCGGGGGGGTCGGGCACCTGCAAGGAGACCTTCAACATGTACTACTATGAGAGTGATGGGGAGGAGGAGGAGGAGAAGGAGGAAGAGAGGCAGATGGCGGGGGTGACCACCATGGAGGAGGAGCAGCAGGAGGAGGAGCGGGCCACCAAGGAGGCGCGCTACGCCAAGATCGACACCATCGCGGCCGACGAGAGCTTCACCGAGCTGGACCTGGGCGACCGCGTCATGAAGCTTAACACGGAGGTCCGGGACCTGGGGCCTCTGACCCGGAAAGGTTTTTACCTAGCCTTCCAGGACCTGGGCGCCTGCATCGCGCTGGTCTCCGTGAGGGTCTTCTACAAGCACTGCCCGCTGCTGCTGCGCAGCCTGGCCCGCTTCCCCGACACCATCCCGGGCTCAGAGGCGTCCCAGCTCGTGGAGGTGGTGGGCCGCTGCGTCAACAACTCCCTGGCGCTCGATGAGGCTCCCAGGATGCATTGCAGCGCGGAAGGGGAGTGGCTGGTGCCCATCGGGAAATGCGTGTGCCAGCCAGGGTTTGAGGAGGTCAACGGAACATGTCAAGGTAATTGTCCCTTATGTTTAATTGATTGGATTGATCGTAGCGGTAGCATAGAGAGGGGAAAGGAGTGAACAGGAGAGAGCGAGCACACAAGGGGGTGGAACCCGTTCACGATACCAGCGGGCTCCGGGGCCACAGTTGTGTTACACATTCAACTGCTTTGGACGTGTTCCTTGTTTGAATCGTTGTCTGTGTTAATATGGTAGAAATGCAAAGCCATGTAAAGGACCAGTAATGTGCACGTCTGTGTGAGTGTGTGCACGCATGCTAACGCAAACCAAGGCCTGCGTTAGCACGTGTGTGCTCGTCAGTAAGAGCTGGACAGGAGCTGATGATAACAAGTCAATCTGCTATAAGAGCTCACCCGGGGATTCGACCATTAACCACCGATCACCAGCCCCTCCAAAGAGCAGAGTCGCCCTCTCTCGTTGGCCGTCATTATCATAGATATTAACATAGTATATATTAACCTAGTATATATTAACCTAGTATATATTAACATAGTACATCAGCAGATTCCCTTTTCCCAGGCGCGGTCGGGAGCAGTTCAGTGTGTTTGTTGATGTTTGTGGTAATTATTCGGTGCAGCTGGTGTGTCAGTGGAAAATATCCTGGAAACAAAAAGGCCCCTCCGTCGAGCGTGTATGAGATGATGATTTTTAATTAGTCATATCGTTTGTGCCGGGAACGGTTTGTAAGCAGAGTGACACGGGAGAGCAGCGTAGAGCGCACACACACAAATATGCAGAGACGCATTCGCACACACACAGGCACACACACGCACACACACGCACACGCACACGAGCACGCACACACATAGACCCTTCTCGCAATTAGTGCCGCTACAAGAGTGCGTTTGAAAGAGTTTCATATGCAGATGGGGCGATAGAGTGACAGGCGTGACAGCTCTCTCTCTCTCTCTCTCTCTCTCTCTCTCTCTCTCTCCCTCTCCCTCTCCCTCTCTCCCTCCCCTCTCTCTCTCTCTCCCTCTCTCCCCCCCCTCTCTCTCTCTCTCTCTCTTTCCCATCACCTCTGTGTGTGTGTGTGTGTGTGTGTGTGTGTGTGTGTGTGT
>OLKM01001397.1:37500-57104 GCA_900291075.1 Melanogrammus aeglefinus | reverse complement strand
CTCATCTCTTCTCTCTCCCCTTCTCCTCCTTCCCCATCTCTCTCTCTCTCTCTCTCCCCATCTCCTCTGATTTTCGCTCTCGCTCGCTCTCTCTCTCTCTCTCTCTCTCACTCTCTCTCTCTCCCTCTATCTCTCTCTCTCTCTCTCTCTCTCCCAACCTCTCTCTCCCTCTCTTCAACCTCTCTCTCTCTCTCCCTCTCCCTCTCTCTCTCTCTCTCTCTCTCTCTCCAACCTCTCTCTCACCCTCGCCTCTCTCTCTCTCTCTCCCCCTCTCTCTCCTCTCTCTCTCTCTCTCTCTCTCCCTCTCTCTCTCTCCCTCTCCCTCTCTCCCCCCCCTCGCCTCCCCCCGCGCTCCCGCCTCCCTCTCTCCCCCCTTCTCCTCTCTCTCTCCCTCTCTCTCTCTCTCTCTCTCTCTCTCTCTCTCTCTCTCTCTCTCTCTCGCTCTTCTAATGACTCCCTCTCTCTCTCCCTCTCTCTCTCCCTCTCTCTCCCTGCTCTCTTCTCTCTTCTTCTTCGTTCTCTCTCTCTCTCTCTCTCTCTCATAATCATTTTGTAGTTCCCCCACTCCTCTTTTTCAGTCCAGATCTTTCTCTTCGATCACCCCTACCCTTTCCCCCTCTGTGTTGGACAATGAGGGTGGGTTGTGTGTTTCAACCTTTTTCCCTTCCTGTTCCGCTCGCTCCTTTGTGTGTGTGTGGGTGTGTGTGTGTGTGCCTACCCTTTCCCCCTCTGTGTTGGACAATGAGGGTGGGTTGTGTGTTTCAACCTTTTTCCCTTCCTCTTCCGCTCCTCCTTTGTGTGTGTGTGTGTGTGTGTGTGTGTGTGTGTGTGTGTGTGTGTCTGTGTGTGTGTGTGTCTGTGTCTGTGTGTGTGTGTGTCTGTGTCTGTGTCTGTGTCTGTCTGTGTGTGTGCTGTGTCTGTGTGTGTGTCTGTGTCTGTGTCTGTGTCTGTGTCTGTGTGTGTGTGTGTGTCTGTGTCTGTGTGTGTGTATGCTCTTCTCAGCATTTCCATCATGACTTTATATCTTCTTTGTTGGTCCTCCTGTGTGTGTCTTTGTGTTGAACTGATTGGTTCTCCCTCCCTATCTACAGTTAACCGCAGATTTTCCTCCTCCCTATCTACAGTTAATATCATCAAATTAAGAACAAATCATACCGATCACTGGATAGAGTATTGATTATCGATTTACTGGCGATCAAACTCAAGTACTTAAGCATGCCGTTTCTTCTTCCGATGTTCAAAGTTGGATCAGTTGAGGAGTGGAATCACAGAATGCTATCCATATTCTAGACTCCTGCAGACCACCGCTCAGATGCAGCAACATGCAACGATGGATGTCTGCCTCTGTTAGGCCCAGTGCTGATTAACGTCCTGTGATGGTGGTCAAATGCAGCCAAGGCCAACTGTGTATGAGCACACCCAAAGGGTCAACTTGAGGAGAGTTCATTTATTCCCTACAATGATATCATATACATAATAACTTTTACCTGATATATAATAAATCATACACAATATAAAATGCTTCGGGCCGAGCTGCTGGTTTTTGCTGTTATTTCTGTACCTTTCTGAACATTTTAGCCAAGACACAAAAATTCTTGGGGCTACTCTGGGTCATCTTCTCCTCTTCCTTTCAGCGTCTCTGTCTCTGTCTCTATCCCTCTCTTTCTCTCTCTGGCCCTGTCTCTCTCCTCCTAGCACTCCGTCTCTCTCACTTTGCCTCTCCATCTCTTAATCTCTCTCCACTGCTATCTTTGCCTAAGCCTCTCCTCTCTCAAACTGCCTATCATTCTCGCTGACACCCTCTCTTTCGCCCTTTCTGTCTTCCTCTCACTCGTACTTTCTCTGTCTTGCTCTCACTCTTGTGCACTCTGTCTCTGTCACTGTCTCTCCCTTTCTCTGTCTCTGTCTGTCTCTGTCTCATTGCCTTTCTCTTGGGTTCTATGTTTCTAGCAAATATTCCTCCCCCAACACACACAACTGTCTTCTTGCCTGTATTCTCTCTCTCTCTCTCTCTCTCTCTCTCTCTCTCTCTCTCTCTCTCTCTCTCTCTCTCTCTCTCTCTCTCTCTCTCTCTCTCTCTCTCTCTCTCTCTCTCTCTCTCTCTCTCTCTCTCTTATTTATATATATATAATATATAAACACTTTCTCTCTCGCTCTCTTTCCCCGGGGGATTCTCTGAGTGGCCGTATTGTGAAAAGTACATCTCTATTTATGGAAAACATTGGGCTAGGAAACACCAACTCTGTGCAGGGAGACAGCACACACTGGATCGCCTCCACCCTGAGGGGCCTGGGCCGGGTCTGCAGGGTTCTGTACAGCTATGTAGGGTTATAAAGCATTCCAACCTGTTCGATAGAGTTAATTAGGCCGCGTTCAGACTGCAGGCAAATCTGATTCAAATCGGATTCCTTCTCATATCCGATTTTTAGGGCTGACTGTCCACACTGTTTTAGCAAGTGTCCAAATCGCATTTGGCTCTGTTCAGACTGGGCCACATTATTGACCCATCTGAGAGGTTGCTGTAGCAACGACGTCGGAGCGGAGGCGTCATCCAGCGCGTGTATTGTGTGACGTCATGTAATAGCGACGAGAAAAACAATAACAAACAAGAGGGATCAAAGAACGCGAAAGACTTTCATAAATCGACTTATTCCAATACATGCCCTCGAGCTTCGCTTGAACAGACCCATCTCCCCACAGATTAATGAGGCATTTCGTTTCTTCCCCTGTCCAAGGACTGTTGTTTTCGGCATCTTCCGACTGCTCCATACTGGTAACGTAGCTCCACAACTCGAAACAGGCGGGTGGTTTGGCGCGTTGGGTCAGGTCTGGCGTCGCGTAGAGTGACAAAGTGTCAAAACCGATCTGAGTGTTCGGAGCTGTTTAGAATGAGACGCATCTGTCCAAATGCGATCTGAAACCACCTCCCGGAGGTGGTTTCGATCCGTTTTGCAAAAATCTGATTTCATGTGACTTGGGACTGTGAGTCATCCGGTTCCAATCTGGATGGGCTAAAAATCGGATTTTGGCTGGCAGTCTGAACGAGGCCTTAATACCCTAAAATGATGACATGAATAGGAACACTTTGAGAACATAACATCCTCTGAATGTAGGACTTATTCAGGTTGAAGCTCCACTTGGTTCAGAGACCATCAGTTAGTTTCATCAAACGTTGTAAAAACAAGGAGGAACTGTGGAAGAGCTGCACAATATTTGGCTTTGGTGGTGATGGGGACAGACATAATCGCAACTGTAAAGAGATATGTAGCCTGTGTTTACTAGCTACTGTATAGATATATGTAGCCTGTGTCTACTAGCTACTATAGCGATGTGTAGCATGTCTCTGCTACTGTATAGAGATACAGTATGTACAGGGGTCTCCGGTTTTGAACTGAGTTCAGAGTGAGATTTTGTCGGGGGGGAAGGTATATCAACATGTGACAGCATACAAATGTGTCCACAAACATATGATAGTAAGCATTATAGGCCCTTAACACTAGTGTTCAGAAACAACACTGCCTCAAAGGGCTATTGGCTTAAGCAACACCAGTAGCTGCATATACTTTTTTACTTTTCTGAACTTTTAAACTTTGCAAAAGTGCAAAAACATAATTATATATTTTTGTGGCATTCAGTCTAATGCTTAAAATGTATCTGTTGCATTCAGTAGGCCAATGCTGTGGTCAAGTGTGTAAAGTTTGACCAAGTGTTTCTTTCTGTTCAATAGATAGAACTTTATCAATCCCCTGTAAGAGAGATTTGTTAACGTTTGTCCCTATAAAACAATATTGGTAAAAAAAAAAAAATCAAAAACATGACTGTAATGGCGCGTTTCCACTAAAGGATGCAGTACGGTTCGGTTCACAAAGGTGCGGTACGGATTGCGTTTCAACCGCAAAAAATTTGGGCGTGACCTGGACTGAGCCATACTCGTTTTGCCCTCGTCTTCAGTACTCCTTCGTTTGGGTACTGAGACTCCTGAAAGGGTGCCGGAAAATTCGAGCTACACACCCCCTCCTTTGATTGGTCGACAGAATTGTCACTTCCGGGCGACGTGGGGATAAAAACAAACAAAGAGTAGCCTGCGTTCAAACCAAACGCGACATTTGTCGCCCGTTCACGTTGTCGCTGAAGTTTTGTCACGCCATAAAATCATAATCTTTTGCTGTGCAAGTTTTGTCGAATTTGTCGCGCAACAACACGATAACCACCATTGCCTTGTCTTTACCTTTTGTGGAAGAGGGAGAGACGTCGGAGGACCCGACACAGTCTATTCATAATATTGTAATGACCACGGAAGAGGCAGCGAATGAAGTATTGATTCGAAAGAGATTTATTAGATGGGCCTACCTAATAAACCGCTGGAACACACAAGACCGGAAACCAGTGCGTGGGGAGGAACCCAAAGACCCCTGTCCATGAATAGTTTAAGTGAGGCCTTCATTTGGCCCTCTGATGGTGATGATGAAAATTGTTGGCCCTCTTATTCATGAAAGTTGCCCATCTCTGGTGTAGATGGATACTTCATTCATCCCGAGGGGAAGTTTGGTAGTGGTAGTGGAGAGTATAACAAAATATCCCTTTAAAAAAAAAAAGTATGACTCAAGTTGCTATAGCGAATGAATAAAGTAAACTTCCAGTGCAGTAGTTGTATTTATGTTGTGCAGTGTAATACATTAGTCTATGTCAAATAATGATATAAGCTAATGAAGCTCCTTGTGTATACACCACCCAGATCTTTCTGCCTCTGCAGCTCCTCTCCTGCTCACATGGTCGGGTGGGGGGGGGGGAGGGGGGGTACTCCCAGGACAGTACTCCCAGGAGAGTACTCCCAGGACAGTACTCCCAGGACAGTACTCCCTTAAGTCCTCTTCCCATGACTCTGCCGTCCTGTTGGGCTGCCTGTCGGTTGTCACAGCCCCACGTGACAAACTGGACCCAGAGCCTTCGCCGGGCTATCATCATAGGAGGGGTGCCTGCTCTGGTGAGAGTCGAGTTGGAAGAGTTTATCCGCCCACACCCCCCCCTGCGGGAATATTCTTGGGGCTTATGGACACAGTCGGCAGTTCTTTGTGGTTCTCATTCACCTAGCAGGCCATCTTGTTTACAAACCCTCGCTGGGTGGTGGAATTGAAAAGAGAAATCCGCATTCAGAACCCCCAGCAAGCTATTGTTTAGGAACAAAATGGCCACTGTAGGCTACACACGGTTCTATAGAGTTCTTTAGAGTTATATTTCTAGGTTATCTTGGGTTTCTAAAGTGGTATATAGGAGGGTTTCACATCTTGTTCCTCTTTCGCTATATATAAAGAGAATATTTGCTACTGGTTATTCTAGAATTCTGGTTTAGAAGTACAAAGACAGTGGGCTTCTTTTATGGACCTTCAGATCCCATGATTGAACCCCTTCTATAGGAGTATATGACTGTATCGGGTTCCATAGGGTAGTCAGTTCTGTTTCTAGATGGCTCTCCTAGTGAATAGTGTAGTCCTACTGCCTAGAACCAGAGTCCATTCTGGCGATGTTCCTTGTGTGTGTGATAGATAGACTGGTCTGTGTTTGTAGTAGACAGACTGGTCTGTGTGTGTGGTAGACAGTCTGGTCTGTGTGTGTGATAGATAGACTGGTATGTGTGTGGTAGACAATCTGGTACACACACGTTACCTCGCTGGGTCGCCAGCCCTCTGACGAGGAGTCATGCACCGCATGTTGTTTGTTGTGTAACATGGTACTGACCAAGGAAGCTTGGCCCGATGTGTTTCCACAAGACCATGTCCTCATAGCCGCGTCTGACAGATGGATCGACAGATTGATAGGACTGACCAACAGATGGACGGATACCTTATCTTTCCTTTGTTTGTTATCTGGACATGGATTCCAGCCAGGGTCACATGATGGCACGTGAATACAGATATAAATCCCATTAACAACATGAGGACAACATACACACAGTACGAGACAGGGGTACAGGACAGGAGCACAATAACTAGTGGATCTACTGAGTACAAAAAGCTGCAAAAGAGAATCAAGATGAATTTACTGATCAGTATTCCCCTGGCGGAAGAGCAAAAGGAGACCATAGATAAATAAAAAGAATGACAAAGCAGTTAAGGGGACAGATCCACACAGACGCAACGCAGCACAATGTACACATGAGAACACATCTGGATGGCTTCTGCAGCGCTGGCTGCAGATTTATGAGCGAGGCTCATTAGGCCAGATGTATGTTGGGTGCCAGCAGCGTTTGCAGCGTAATGCTTCTTGTTAAAGTCCTGTTTAAGTGTGTGTGGGGGGAGATGAAGAACGATGTGAAGTAAAACCAGATAATTTGTCACCCGGGAAGTTTAAGCCCACATCCCCACAGTGCCATCAGTCTAACAGCGGCGCTAGTCTACTGCTGCTGCTGTCTGCAGGAACACACAGAGACCGGAATCATGACCTCATCACAGAGACCGGAATCATGACCTCATCACAGAGACCGGAATCATGAACTCATCACAGAGACCGGAATCATGACCTCATCACAGAGACCGGAATCATGACCTCATCACAGACACCTGAATCATGACCTCATCACAGAGACCAGAATCATGACCTCATCACAGAGACCGGAATCATGACCTCATCACAGACACCTGAATCATGACCTCATCACACAGAGACTGGAATCATCACAGAGACCGGAATCATGACCTCATCACAGACACCGGAATCATGACCTCATCACAGAGACCGGAATCATGACCTCATCACAGAGACCGGAATCATGACCTCATCACAGACACCGGAATCATGACCTCATCACAGACACCGGAATCATGACCTCATCACAGACACCTGAATCATGACCTCATCACAGACACCTGAATCATGACCTCATCACAGACACCGGAATCATGACCTCATCACAGACACCGGAATCATGACCTCATCACAGACACCGGAATCATGACCTCATCACAGACACCGGAATCATGACCTCATCACAGACACTGGAATCATGACCTCATCACACAGAGACTGGAATCATCACAGAGACTGGAATCGTTACACCATTACAGAGAGACTAAAATCATGATATTATCATAGTAGCTGTTTTCACACATGTTCTTCGCATTTTCACCGCATTAGTATACCAGGAGATTCAACCCTGAAGGGGATCCACACTTGATGCTTTATATATTGTCATCGATGTTGTTCAGACATCAGTAGAATCAACGGGGGGTTTAGGAGGGGCGACTTGCAAAGAGTGGGATATAACGTAGGGTCTGAGTTCGCAGGAGGCGGGATAAGGGCTGCCGCTGTCACACTAGTTTGTTTTGGTTTGACCAAAGACAGCATAGAGGCAGAACGGGCCTCCACAACATCCAAAGCATCGATCGATGAAAAATTGGAGCATGAGTTAGAGACAAATAGTAGAAATTATGAAGAAGGAAGGCGTCGCGAATGAGTTACCGGAGAAAGAGAGCATATTTTTTTATTCATTTAACATATAACAAACACTAGCAATGTAGTTGATTTCTGTGGTTAACTGAAAAAACCGGGAACAGATGGCCGGGACCCTATTATGTTCAGCTAACTGTTGTAAATAATAATAATAAAAAAAAAACATTTTCTTTTTACAAGTGCAGCTGTAAACAATACTGAATGTATTGTAATTTATTGTATTATGTTTGCTTTCATAGTTATGATAAGAACTATCTTTTAGATTCTGTCGACCAATCAAAGGACGGCGTGTGTAGCTCGAATTTGCCGGCACCACGCGTCCCAGTGTCCCAACGGAGGAGTCTGCGAAGACGAGTAAGGCTCAATACGGCTCAGTCCCACTTTTGGCGTGTGAAACGCGACTGGTGCCGTACCTTTGCAGACTGAACCGACCCGCACCATCTGGTGGAAATGCGCCATAAATGATAATCAGTCTGTTGCCTTTTGCACCTCAATATATGATGCATCGTAACAATATTTAAGATGATCGCGATGAGTTCTGGCGATTCTGCCTCCGTGCTGTCTGTGGTCAAACCAAAACTAACAAGAGTGACAGCAGCCGCACTTATCCCACCTCTTGCGAACGTAGACCCTATGTCATATCCCGCCCCTTGCAAGCCCATCCCCCTAAACCCTCCATTGATTCTACTGATGTCTGATTGGCATAAATGTCTGCATATAAAGAATCAACTGTGAATCACTCTCAGAGCCGAATCTCCTGACAAACAAATGAGGTGAATATGTGAGGACATGTGTGAAAATGGCTATAGATAGACTAAAATTATGAAATCATCTTATAGAGAAATAAAATGAAATAAGGAAATCTCGGATCTTATGGAATAATGACAATGAGAGTTAATTTGCCAAACATAGCTCAAGTTGCTTTTAATTGAGTTAGTGTATTATATATCATTTTAATATAGTATGTGATGGCCTTTCAGGCCGTACATCTCAAGTTGTTCTTCTCAAGATCTTCACTGGTGTTTAAAGGGAAATTTCAAGCATTAAGCTTTGTATCGTTAGAAACCCACTGATATTTTTGAAGGGTCGTGCACAATTCCCTAATTTTCCCCTGAAACCAGAGAGATCCGTATCGATCTCTAACACTTCCTGTTTTAAAAGACGCAATATGATGATTTTTGCATCATTTAAAGCAGGTGTAAAAGGGGAGGATTCTCGTAAGACTACATGCACTAGTCCCACCGTGGGACCCACTGACACTACAGAGCTATTAGATCAGTGCCAGTGGGTGGGACTTCACCAGCAGAAACTAACATCCACAGCGTCGGTAAGCTATGGTAACAGACGCTGTGGAGAAAACTGTGAATTAGCGCAATGGTGGAATGTACTGGATCTAATATAGAAGATGGGGATTTCGAAGATCTGATGCTTGAATCAGATGTTCCTGGCTACCTTTACGAGCTGTCTGCAAAGAATTTCCACGATGCCAATTTCTTCTGGACGAAATCTCTGAATCAGACGAGGACATGGACGTATGTGTTGTGGAGCATCCTAGTTTTGAACCGCATATGGACAGCGCCGTCCGTGAGACCTATTTCAGAATCCCAAAGGTAAATTGGAAACATCAGCCAAAGCCTGCAGAGATGAACGGACGTCTGACTGTAAAGTGATCGTTTTTATTTTCTTTCTGTTACTAACGTGCCATGTTAACTGCATGAAGACCATCTTATCGCTAACTGTGTGCTCAATGTTTTGTCGAGACAATATCGCCTAACAGCCTACCGACACATTCTGGAATTGGTCCTGCAAGGCAAGAGATTGGGCAGAGGCTGTCGTGCCGTTTCACCTAGTTGCGTATTGCAGACCATCCGACTAAAATATCCAGCTCTAGACGGCCAGTACTGCGGGCGCCAAGAAGCTGATGATGCTCAGGAGGAACTATACGTTTCATGGTTTGCACATTTTTTTTCTTATATTTCTTGAAATAAATGGTTCATAATCAAGTTGTTGTAGTCCTTAGTAGTGTTGCTCCAAGTGTATAATCGAGAAATAGTTATATTATTGGACGACCAACATTTCACAAGTTGGCTACTAAACTACTGTTGCTTTAGATTAAAATAGCAGAATAACGGTCATACATCACTTTTTTTTAAAGTATTATAAGTCTAAATTGCATTATAAGTTGGTCTCATATCTGTTACCTCCTTCCAAATTTATACTGTTGAACACTGTAGACAGAGTAGGAGTTACATTATATTTTTTTATTCACAAATGAATTGTGTCATGGGTAGGCAACCAATTAAAATAAACAGGGTAAAACTAAATAAATTATAATGTATATACAGTAGAGGGAGAATCTAAAAAGGCCCTGCTGGAGGTGTCCCAGAAGAGCAGAGTAGAGAGAGATGGTGTTGGGTGCTGTGGGAAGAGGTCTCAGAAGTGGCTTTGGAACAAAGTTGTGGCAGCCTCCTTTGGTTTAGGTACCGGGAAAATGTTGGGTGGAAAAGCAGGTTGTGGCCGGGTGAGTGGGGAGGTTGGGACTTTGAACTTGATGTTAGGGTTGTGTCTTCTGTCCATGACCCTCTTGAGTAGATGTGTGATAAACTGGGTGGTGTGTGCCGTGAAGATTGTTTTCAATATCCATTGTTTGGACTTCTTGCAGCACACCTGTTTGAACCGTGGTTCTCCTGTAAATGACAAGGGTTATGATAACACAGAAAATCTGAATGAAGATTTGTCTAGTAAACTTCTCTCCCCAGGGATAGATTAAACCTTTCAGCAACGTATGCCTATTGCGTTAGCTGTGAACTTTCTCATTTTGGTCATTATACTATTCTAAGAGCACATGGTAACACTCCTGTCACTGTGGTGTCTTGTTTCCTTCACAATGTTTTCATTGTGCTCTAGGATAGCGAGGTAGCACCTCTCCCTCATTCCATCATGTGAGAAGGCCTGGTGTTTGGGGAGGTATTTCAGGAGAGCACTATGATAGATCTCACCGTTCTCTGTGCCCCAGAAGATGTTCTTCGATGAAATCAGTTTCCTGCACATCTGACAAAATTTGAATAGTGACATGAGACTGGATTCATTGACAATGATCTTCCTTTCATGCCTTCATCTTCTGATGACGACGCCGATGTGGGTGTGAGGGTAGACTCAGGCTGATAGCTTTCGTTGGTTTCACCAACTTCAAGGCGACTGGTATTGAGACCTATCTCCTTCCTAAATTTTTCACCTAGTCTCCATTCAAATTTTAAAATATTCAGAATAGCTTGGAATTGCGCTCTTCTTTTCAGTTTTATTAAATATTTTATACTTTTTAAGATATTCTACTTTTCAAATAGAATATCAATGGGAGGACGGCTGGCGTCCTCTGTTACCTCAACTGTTTAAGTAACTAAATCAATTTTTAACCGTTTATCTTCCTTCAAACCATTTAACAAATCTACACACTTGGATCTTTAATAATATCTAAACAGAATTTCGATATCATTTAACCTTTCTTCAGAATCACAGTTTTAGTTTCAAACCGGCTTAGTTTTCAGTTGGTCTCATTGATTTACGTTGAGCTGGAGCGTGAGGACGTTCAGCAGTGTTGCCAGACTGGGCGGTTTTTCCCCACTCTATTGAGCTACTTTTAATCACGCACCGGCTCGCTATTCTCTTAAACACACACACACACACACACACACACACACACACACACACACACACACACACACACACACACACACACACACACACACACACACACACACACACACACACACACACACACACACACACACACACACACAGAGCAGGGACATTTATTTGATGTTTCAGATTCTTCAGGTCAATTCATTTTACATTTCTGCATTTTTAGCAATGCTTTGCGCTTTTTGTTCAGCTGTCACTTTATTTGTTTCCAATCATTTACTTTTTCTAAAATGGTGAGCATGTTTACATTGTTTACTCCATTTAGACTTTTGAACTTTCGTTCAAATCTTCTCCTTATCTCTCTCTCTACCTCTCTTTACCCCATACTACTTCTCTCTCGCTCTCTCTCTCTCTCTCTCTCTGTCTCTCTGTCTCTGTCTCTGTCTCTGTCTTTGTCTCTCTGTCTCTGTCTCATTCTCTCTCACACTTTCTCTCTCGTTTAACTGCCTGTGAGACTCTCTTGTCCACATGCTGTGTTTTGCTCTTGTTCTTTCTCTCTCTCTCTTAACCCCTCTATTCTGCCCCCCCTCCCCTCCCTCGAGTATCCCATCATCTCAAAACGGAGGCGCTGTCATGACAACTAAAGTGCCTTCTGAGTGCTTGTTGGGTAAACACACACACACACACACACACACACACACACACACACACACACACACACACACACACACACACACACACACACACACACACACACACACACACACACAGGGTAGTGAAATATTCATGGTTTGACTCAGCCTGAGCTCTTCCCAAAATGACGTGTTCTGTGAGCAGTCTGCAATCTGGGAGGAGTTCAACTCCTAAAACCAGGATCCAACCGTAACCTCCTGATCAGTGACCACATGTAGTGGGAACATGGTTGTTTATTTGGGGGTTTATTCTGATTTCACCTTGTTTTTGTAGTCACTTGTTTTTGTAATCATTGTACTACTATTTATTACCATAGATTAGTACATGCTCTTCCAAATTAGTACATGGCCATCCAAAGAGAGGCCAGATACCGGTAGGCTACATCATTCAGTGGAAGGGAGCGAGTCGGCAGAAATTGGGAAATGGAAAGTCCAACTGCTACACTATTCAGCCTTAATCTCTTATATCTCACTACTGTATTATAGCAGGCCTGTCGGACAAGTTACTCCTCCACACTTGGTCAAATGCGCATGTGCTAAGCAGCCCGTAGCACACACACACACACACACACACACACACACACACACACACACACACACACACACACACACACACACACACACCGGACTCATAACACACACGCAGATGTTCCAAGACAACGGCAATATCAAGATAACAGCCCCGCTGTTGACACACTCACCAAGCTGAGATGTTATGTCTATAGACTACGCTTTATTTATTTTACAATATTACTCACCTCCTTCCGCATCCCGCAATGTCTGGCGATATCCCCCCCTCCCCTGTTCCATTATGTTTTAACGGCCCCTCCGTTGACAAACTCTCCCAGGTAAGATGCTCTATCTATAGACTGAAGAAATTGAGATAAAAATAATTTAACTGACAATTTTTCGTGTCGACAACGTAACGGCGGATACGTTTCACTTTATCATATAAATTTCAAACATCACGCCGACCCGGCATATCACAAAAGAAGTCGCACGATCTTAAAGAGACAGCGTCCCTCTAACACCAGTGTTGGGGAGTAACGGAATACATGTACCGGCGTTACGTATTCAAAATACAAATTATAGCTAACTGTATTCCATTAAAGTTACAATTTAAATAGTTGGTATTTACAATACAGTTACAATGTTGAAATCAATGGATTACATGACGTGCTTCCACACCAACAGCGTTTAGTGCGCACTAAACGAGCTTGGTCCCTTGGTTCGGTACGTTTGTGTTGGTGTGAATGCAACCACCTCATTTTGATCAAATCAGCTGACCGAGACCTCCCTGAACAGCTGGTCTCAGCTCGCTTCCAAACGAACCCTGGTACTGTCGCAGTTAAGGCCTGATCCAACCGGCCGCGTTACGGCTGCGGCACGTCTTGGCCACGGTCACCGCAGCAGATAGCTTCCACTCTGATCAATGAGACCATCGCTGCAGCGCTAGCATTCCGTAGCATTTCTATTTTTGACGCGAGCCGTTGCTGAACCGCGTCAATTTCAACAGAGCAGATCGAGCCGGGCAGGAAGTGAAAAAGTAAAAGCCATAGAGCATCCGGTCAATTTTCAAAATAAAACACAATACTCAACTCATGTAGCCTATCACAACTTCACATCAACATTATTACGTCATGACCGGTGACCCCAGGTCAGCAGTCAATCAATCAAAGGGTCTCAGAGGGTCGGCAACATGGACGACGAGAGACTCATTGTCGAAGTTCAGCAACATGAAGTCATTTATGTACCAAATCATCCTTTTTATAAGGACAATGGCCGGAAGGACAATGCGTGGCATTTAATAGCAGTCGTTTTGTGAGTGGGAGGTGAGAACATTAGGTTTAGGATTATCGTGTGATCTGGTGATCTCGCGTGAATACGGCTGGGTCGGAAGGCAGCGCTGTGCTGCCGTAACGGGCCCGGTGGAAATGCCCGCAGGGCAGAAGTCGCAGCCATTCCGCGGGCCCAGCCGTGCCGTAACACGTCCGGTGGAATCCCGGTGTAAGCGGGTGGCTGGCTGGCTGGCTGGCTGGCAGGCAGGCAGGCAGGCAGGCAGGCTGGCTGGCAGGCAGGCAGGCAGGCATGCAGGCAGGCAGGCAGGCAGGCAGGCAGGCAGGCAGGCAGGCAGGCAGGCAGGACCCAATCACATACAGTTCAGGTAAAAGGATAATTTATTAACTCAAAAGGCAAGGAACACCGAGAACACAGGTGACGCGGGTAACACAGGGAACACACAGGACACAACTCACCACAAACTACAATGATCCGACAAGGAACAAAGGAAAGACAAGGGCTTAAATACCAAACACACACACACAGCGCACGCAACGAGTAACAGCTGAAACACATTAGGGAGGGAGCAGTAATCACACAGGAGGGAAGCTTGACCGGACACGGGGAGAAACAAGACAGATACCAAAGTATCGATCGTTTCTTGGCGTAGCCTGCTACAGTGTTCATTCATGCAGCCCCTATGGAAAAAAAAATGGTAGTTCCGACCTGCCACATCAAAATAGCAACACCAACTGCGCTATCCGCTAGTGCACTTAGACCGGTGCCATGCCGTAATTCCAACGCCTCATTGCTCCGACGTCTCAATGGTCCGAAATATTTCCCATTAGATCGACATGCCACTATGCCGATGGTTCAATGTTATGAAAACGGAACCCATTATATAGGCCTACAAATAAAGAGTTTTATACCTCTCTCTCTCTGTCTCTCTGTCTCTCTCTCTCTCTCTCTCTCTCTCTCTCTCTCTCTCTCTCTCTGTCTCTTCTCTCTCTCTCGTCTCTCTGTCTCTCTCTCTCTCTCTCTCTCTCTCTCTCTCTCTCTCTCTCTCTCTCTCTCTCTCTCTCTCTCTCTCTCTCTCTCTCTCTCTCTCTCTCTCTCTGTCTCTCCTCTCGCTCTCTCTCTCTCTCTCTCTCTTTCTCTCTCTCTCGCACTTAGCTCAGTGAAGACAATGTCACAATGACGCATTCTTCTGGTCAAAAATAAATTAAAAAAACATCTTCAACTCTCACGTCTGGCAGCCAATGTACAATCTGCGATCTTGCCCACACACAAGACCGTGCTTTATTTCACTATAGTTAGGTATGTTGCTTCCTTTCACTAAGGTGCTTCTGTAAATTGACAACATATTCATCTGTTTGTCATTACTATTTTAAACTAACCAATAGTAGTAGCCATGCATTTTTTAAATGTCAATGCACTTTGAGCCCTGAATAACAGTTAAAGCTATTGAATAATTGATTTGCTCACACACTCGCTGCTTTCATGCACACCTGTAAATCCTGATATTCTTAGACTATTCTCCTGATGGGCTGCATGTGTGAACAACGTATCCGGACATTAGTACCCTGAAAATCTCCTGAATAATACTACCGCTGAGGTAGTAATTTTTCCGTAGGAAATTTAAATACCTTTTTATGTGAATGAGGAGTAGAAAGTCTGTATTTCTCACACCACTTCAGTGGGCGTGTGGATGACGGTTCTGCGTGTCATTGAGTGGCCCCCAAAATGATAACCAGCCTGTTGCCTTTTGTTCGCTGAATGGTTAAAAAATATTTTAATGTTGGCACTGCTTTTAAGTCATTCATGGTGAGCGTTCAAAGATAGGTCTTATCTTAACCCTAAAAGTACACATCATACAATCAATTACAGTTTCCCGAAAGCATCGTTGGTAACAAACGTCAAACGACATTAATGTACATTGCCATGAATATTACATTAATGGGGGGACACATGCATAATAGGACGCAAGTCGATAACAATAATGTATATAATACTGGAAATGGTGTGTGTTGTGTGTTAATGTAATGCAGCGTATCATTAAATAGACCCACAGTTGCAGCCACAGGACCCCATATCATGTGTGTTAAGTTCTCTTCGCCGCAATTTACATGACGACCCAGTATTCGGGAAGTTGCAGAAGAAACCAGACCTGCGGGTAATAAGGCTACTTCATGGTAACCCTTTTTAGATTTGCGTCGGGTGCAAGGGTCATTTATCCACCGGTATAATAGCAACAGCGGCAGTACCCTGCCCTCAAAGCTACTTCCGTTTTGTGCTTCTCACTTGCGTTGCAGACCGTTAAAATAGGGCCCTCAGGGTCAAATCTCCCTGATATACAAATGTGGCAAAAAATGCAGAGGACATGTGTGAAAACGGCTTATAAGCAGAAGATTATCATACTTGCTTGATAACGTAAGGAGAAAATTATTATGCTTGCTTCATTAGGTAATAGTTTAACCAAAATGTTTTACGTTGTAACATTAAAAGCAAATGTTATTATATTATGCACTCAAATGTGTTACATTATCCACTGGGGTTTCCACATTATAGCTATGGGTTTAATGACAACTAGAGGTTGAAACTAGTATAAGATAGTTATCATATATAATATAATATTTACAGGGTGCTCTCATGGTCTCCTGTCTGAGAGAGAACAATGAGCAGTCCCGACCAACAGGAAGAAACTATTGACTGGACTGTTTACCACTGTATTATTATTGCACAGTGTGTTTGTGTTCACACACACACAAACTGTGTTTGTGTGTGTGTGTGTGTGTGTGTGTGGGTGCTTGTGTGTGTTTGTTCGTAGCCCCCCCCCCCCCCACCCCCCCCCCCCTCCCACACACACACACACACACACACACACACACAACACAACACACACACACACACACACCACACACACACACACACACACACACACACACACACACACACACAACACCCAGTGAGTGTTTAAACATTAAACTCCAGATGATCGGAGCCGGCCAGAGGAAGAGGAAGAGGATGTTTACAGCATTTTCAAACTTCCTGTTCATTTCCAAATGGTTTATTAGTGAACAATATTATCTGTGCTGACACCACAGCCTTGGTCCTCTGGGTTTCCTCTGGTGGAGACCGCGGTGCCCTGCTCCGTGTACGGGACAGACAGCACACACTGGTCCCGCCTTCGGTCCCTGCATGTTTCTATCACCTTATTGGGTTCCAAGGAGTCTGTGTCTGAGAGGCAGGGTGAGCAGTGCTATACACAACCTACCATGAAGGAGGAATGGACTGTGTGTTGCCATCTCCGAACTACACATGTGTATCTTTTTAAGGAACATTAGTGATCCAGTCATACCCAGAATCCCTTGTACACCATTCATAATAATAATAATAATAATAATAATAATAATAATAATAATAATAATACATTTTTATAGTTTTTATGATATAAATGGTATAATAGGTGTTGAATAAGTGAAGGCGTTTCTCTGCTATATATAAATATATCTGTCTCGCGGGATTAACTTCACGTGATTTGTTGCGATTACCCGGATTATGCATGGATTCTCTGTTTGACCGTGGTCATCAATAAAGAAGATTCTAACTTTGCCATTCAGATACGTTATTATCAAAACAACATGGTGTCAGAAGTGGGATTCTTCCTGATGACATCACTCAGACAACTTCCTCTCTCGGAATGTTAACTTTGAATTCGCAGTAAGCGACACCTTCAAAATTGCAGATTCAGACTTCCGGACACTCTCATTTTCGATGAGAATGTGGCAAGTGCACTGGTGCAAGTTTGAACGAGAACATGATATTTTCATTGCCGCCGCACACAGTGATAAACCTGCCCGAACGAGAGCTTATATACTCCTCAACCTCGCAGGACCGGAGGTTATAGAGAGGGAGCGATCATTCACCTATGCGCCCGCAGTACTAGGAGAAGATGATAACGTTGTTGTTCCAGCAGAATCTAGAGAGGACCCCGAGTGTCTGAAAAGAAAGTTAAGGAAATATGCGACCCTGAATCAAACGTGATAATGGAGAGGCACAACTTCAACACCAGACACCAAAAACCTGGCAAAATAATTAAGGCATATGTGAGTACGTGAGTAGAAATCAGGCTAAAAATTGTAACTTTGGTGTATTGGAAAAACCAACTGATAAGAGACAGACTGGTCTGTGTAAGTAGCGACAGCGTCAGACTTACGCTGCTCAAAGAGACTGACCTAGCAATGTCTAAAGCAATACGCATTTGTCCAATTAGCGAGCTCACTGAAAAAAATAGCAAAGCCCTCTCCACGCCTAAATCTGCTACGACCGCCAGTGTGGATGCTTTACAAATAAAACATAGAAACATCTACAGCAAAATGAAGCGCACTATGAAGGAAAATCCATCAATCTCCAGCTGCCTGAATTGTGGGGGAACCCATCCAGCAAAACGTTACCAGTGTCCGGCTTTTGGCCAACGGTGCCACAACTGTGGTAAGCAGAACCACTTCAAAAGCCAATGCAGGTCTACAAAGCCAAGCAGACCAAGCAGACAGATTAACCAGCTATATGCCGAAACAAACTCCAGCAGTGAAGTGAAAGTGAAGACACATTCACCATTGAAGGCTTGTCCTGGCATAATGATGAGAAGAAAATTGACAAGAAAGGACATTGTTTTGTGACTGGTAATGACAACAACTAAACTAACAACTAAACCTGAAAGTGAATACAGGGGCAAAATGTAACGTTATGTCCCTTAACACATACAAACTTGTCAGGCATTTGGCGGATCTATTATCAAACCAATTGGCACAGTGACATTACCATGCAAGCTAAATGAACAGCTGTATAACCTACAGTTTCCATTCTTGACCTACAAGACAGCCTACATATGAAGCTAGTCGACTTCTGCATCGAGGTGTTCAACCTAGACTGTTAAGGATCACACCGGTCACAGAAAATGTTTAAGGCATATGCAGACCTATTTAAAGATGAAGTCGGTTACTTACCTGTAACATACTCGATGAAGGTAGATCCAGAGAAAACACCAGTTGTCAGTCCCCCACGTCGAATCCCAGCTGCAATGCAAAAAAAAGTGGAACAAGAGCTCCAAAAAATGCAAACCCTGGGAGTAATTGAACCTGTGGATGAGCCCACGGAATGGGTTTCGAATTTAGTGGCCACACACAAGAAAGAGACGGGTGACGTGCGCATCTGCATAGACCCCAGAAACCTAAAAAAGGCCCTCATGCGCCCTCACCATCCCATGCGCACGGTGGAGGAGGTTGCCGCTCAGATGTCAGATACCACTATCTTTTCCATCCTTGATGCTAAAAGCTCCTTCTGCCAAGTCAGACTGGATGATGCCTCAACCCTCCGCACAACATTTACAACTCTGTATGGCCGATTCAAGTTCTTAAAGATGCCGTTCGGAATTGGTACAGCCTCAGAAGTGTTTCAAAGACCCACGGAACAAATCTTTGCAGGACATCCATGTGCTATAATCGTGGACAACATCATCGGTGGTAAAGTCACCGATTTCATGCTCAACAGACCCTGATGAGCATGAAAGAAACCTGAAAAAGGTACTGGATCGTGCTGGACAGGTGAAACTGAGAGTGAATCCCAGTAAATGCAAGTTTGGACTCAACAAGGTGAGCTATGTTGGGCACACATTCATAGATAAAGGGCTAGAAACAGACTCTAAAAAATAAAAGCAATCCGTGAAATACCACCCCCAGGGGACAATCCAGCTCTTCAGCGTTTCTTAGGAATGGTACTTGGGCAAGTTCATTCCAAACCTATGTGAACTAACCACACCACTACGTCAGCTGCTCCACAAGGAAGTGATGTGGAATTGGATGGCGCATCAACAGAATGCTTTTGCGGAGTACAGCCCACCTGTACGCTCCATTACTATGATGTGAGGCAACTCACCTGCGATGCATCACAATATGGTTTAGGGGCTGCTTGCCTCCAAGAGGAGAATCCCGTGGCATACGCGTCTCGCACACTGACCCAGAAAGAGGCGAGATATGCGCAAATCGAAAA
>OLKM01001397.1:22500-27500 GCA_900291075.1 Melanogrammus aeglefinus | reverse complement strand
GAGGGGAGGAGAGGAGGGAGAGGAAGAGGAGGAGGAGGAGGAGAGGAGGAGAGAGGGAGGGAGAGGAGAGGAGAGGAGGGAGGGAGGAGGGAGGAGGAGGGAGGAGGAGGGAGGAGAGGAGGAGGAGGAGAGAGGAGGAGAGGAGGGAGGAGGAGGAGGAGGAGGAGGAGGAGAGGAGAAGAAGGGAGGAGAGGAGGGAAGGAGGAGGAGGAGGAGGAGAGAGAAGGAGGAGGAGGGAGAGGAGGAGGAGGAGAAGGGAGGAGAGGGAGGAGAGGAGAGGAGAGGGAGGGAGAGGGAGAGGAGGGAGAGAGAGGAGGAGAGGAGAGGAGGAGAGGAGAGGGAGGAGAGGAGGGAGGAGGAGGGAGGAGGAGGGAGCGAAGGGAGGAAGGAAGGGAGGGAGGAGAGGAGAGGAGAGGAGGGAGGAGGAGGGAGAGGAAGGAGGAGAGGAGGAGAGGAGGGAGGAGGGAGGGAGGAGAGGAGAGGAGGGAGGAGAGGAGGGAAGGAAGGGAGGGAGGAGGAGGAGGAGGGAAGGAAGGAAGGAAGGAGAGGTGAGAGGAGAGGAGGGAGGAGAGGAGGGAAGGAAGGGAGGAGAGGTGAGAGGAGAGGAGGGAGGAGGAGGAGGGAAGGAAGGGAGGAGAGGTGAGAGGAGAGGAGGGAGGAGAGGTAGAGGAGGGGAGGGAAGGAAGGGAGGAGAGGAGGAGGGAGGAGGAGGAGGGAGGAGAGGAGGAGGAGGAGGAGGGAAGGAAGGAAGGAGAGGTGAGAGGAGAGGAGGGAGGAGGAGGAGGGAAGGAAGGGAGGAGAGGTGAGAGGAGAGGAGGGAGGAGAGGTATGAGGAGGGGAGGGAAGGAAGGGAGGGAGGAGAGGAGGGAGAAGGAGGAGGAAGGATAAGAAAGAAAGGATTTGAGCTGTCAGAAGAACAGATGGCTCCTTCATAAAGATGTGTGTGTGTGTGTGTGTGTGTGAGTGCGTGTGAGTGTGTTCAGGCGTGTGCTTGTGTGTGTGTGTGCGTGTGTGTGAGTGTGTTCAGGCTGTGTGCTTGTGTGTGTGTGCGTGTGTGTGAGTGTGTTCAGGCGTGTGCTTGTGTGTGTGTGCGTGTGTGTGTTTGTGTCGGTGTGTGCCTGTGTGTGTGAGAGTGTGTTTGTGTGCGTCTGCGTGCCTGTGTCTGTCCACGAGTGTCTCTATTAAACCACCTAAAGGAGATTAGGATTACATTAGATTAGACGGGGGGGGACCAGACCACCTCTATACCAACGCGTTCAGTGGCGACCCTCCTGTAGATATAGGATGTCGTTGCTGTTATGTGAGGCAGTTGATTATAGATGAACTATTTGGCACGTAGTAACATCCATCCATAGATTTGTTAGTGAGATATGACATAAGATCATGAAATAATAGAAATCCTATCTAAATTAACACATTTTAAATGAATTTATTTCAGCCGCTGTGATCTATAAATGGGTTTTTAATATTTAGATGAGAAACGTTTTGACTATAAGATTATAAATATTTCATGCAGACATCACTTAGCCTTGTACTTTGGTTTAGTCTGAGCATTTCAATGACACAAAAAGCATCTGTGACTCCCTGATGGAAGAAGTGTTTGTTTCATCTGATATAAATCTAATGTTTAAAAAATCCCTTTCATAGTCACAGTTATACAATGACACAATAGGTGGCCCAATTTTATTTCAAACATACCATATACTGAATCATAATTGATTATTCATAATATTTAAACAGATAGATGGAGAAGAAGGAGAATGAAAATTAAGCCTGTAAAACAAATTTTAACAGAAATATAGGCCTATAAATGACCAGCCGTTAAATTACCTCTCACTTAAATGTTTAAAGTATCTGGCAGCACAATGTCTGAGTCCTGCCAAAAACCAGCAGGAATAATTATAGCATACTTACCAGAAATATGGCCAGAATTAATAATGGATTGGCTGTGTGTGTGTGTGTGTGTGTGTGTGTGTGTGTGTGTGTGTGTGTGTGTGTGTGTGTGTGTGTGTGTGTGTGTGTGTGTGTGTGTGTGTGTGTGTGTGTGTGTGTGTGTGTGTGTTAACTGAGCGCTCACGCTTGCTGCTTGTGACAGATAAATGAAGTGGTGGAGCAGTTGGCATGCAAAGGGGGTGAGAGAGAGTGGTGATGAGGAGAGAGAGGGAGACAGAGAGGGGTAGAGATGAGGAGAGAGAGAGAGAGAGGGAGGGGTGATGAGGAGAGAGAAGGAGACAGAGAGGGGTAGAGATGAGGAGAGAGAGGGAGACAGAGAGGGGTAGAGATGAGGAGAGAGAGGGAGACAGAGAGGGGTAGAGATGAGGAGAGAGAGAGGGGTAGAGATGAGGAGAGAGAGAGGGGTAGAGATGAGGAGAGAGAGACAGAGAGGGCTAGAGATGAGGAGAGGGGGGTTGAGATAAGGAGAGAGGGGTGTGTGTGTGTGTGTGTGTGTGTGTGTGTGTGTGTGTGTGTGTGTGTGTGTGTGTGTGTGTGTGTGTGTGTGTGTGTGTGTGTGTGTGTGTGTGTGTGTGTGTGTGTGTGTGTGTGTGTGTGTGTGTGTGTGTGTGTGTTCGAGAGAGTCATTCAGAAGTGTAAACACAACAGAAATCTGCCAGCTTCAGTGAGAGACTTTTTTGCGAGTTAGCTTTTTTAATCTCGACATTTGACCAATTACTTTTCATGACTGCTCTTGTGTTAAAGGGGACACCTTATACCTCCAGAGTGTGAGTGTAATTAGCCATTACAAGCCGTTTTGAAAATGTGCAGCTCCTGACATCACAGGTGGGCGTGTCCACGGCCGCGGCCCCTCTGGTGGTCCGCTTGGTATTCCAGTGTCTCTGGTTTCAGCCTCTTAAGATGCAGCAGATAACATGGCTGGCAGGTCACCACTTAGGGTACAGTTACCCTCAACCTCATCGATCACCTGCCACGCTCCACTGATCTACTCAATCTCTCAAACACACACACACACACACACACACACACACACACACACACACACACACACACACACACACACACACACACACACACACACACACACACACACACACACACAACACACACACACACACACACACACACACACACACACACATACACAGACTGTATTCGTACACAGCACACACACACACACACACACACACACACACACACAACACACACACACACACACACACACACACACACACACCACACACACACACACACACAACACACCCCCACACACACACACACATAACAGACTGTATTCGTCACAGCACACACACACACACACACCACACACACACACACACACACACACACACACACACACACACACACACACACACACACACACACACACACACACACACACACACACACACACACACACACACACTTTCATAGTTGCACCCCAGGGGGCATTTTGCGCTTTTAAAAGCATTTAATTTGAAAGCAGTGTTGCAGCAGTTCCAGTTTCACTTTGATAGACCATGAAAATATATTTTAAAACAAATGCTGTGAAGAAAACATTGAAACACAATTGTATCCACTGCCTGTTAAAGCATGGTTTTATGGTAAAGTGTGGAAATGAATGGATTGGACCTCATTGTCATGATGTGGTTATCTAAAGGTTGGGCTGTTTGTCTATCAACCTAAAGATTATTGATCAAACCCAGATCAATCTGCAGGATAGGAACATACGTTCGCTCCCCAAGCATTCACTGGGGCTTACTGGCAGATGTTAGATTGTTTTATAGCAATGCTCCTACTTACAAATGAAGAAGCTGCCGTCGCAGAAATGGAAACCTTCAGGATTTAGGCTGAATGGTTTGGAGCGCTATGTTGAGTTACTGAGCTGGTCCCAGGATTCATCCACCATTTTAACATATGACGTATTTAGATGTATGATGAATTAAAGGAGCCTTTCAGCTGTTGAGACATGAATCTGTATTGAAAGTGGGTTATCTATGCAGTCGAATAGTAAAGTAAAATTAGTACATTTCTAATTTGGTGCCTTCTTGACCAAAAAACGCAGACAGTGACTTTTTGGCGCTTGTGGATTGAAGATGACAACTCCCACAATGCCAATCAGCGTTACTCCCTGAGGAACGTAACATAACAGCCAATCAGCGTCCACTCCCTGAGGGACGTGACATAACAGCCAATCAGCGTCCACTTCCTGAGGGACGTAACATAACAGCCAATCAGCGTCCACTTCCTGAGGGACGTAACATAACAGCCAATCAGCGTCCACTCCCTGAGGGACGTGACATAACAGCCAATCAGCGTTGACTCCCTGAGGGACGTGACATAACAGCCAATCAGCGTTGACTCCCTGAGGGACGTGACATAACAGCCAATCAGCGTTGACTCCCTGAGGGACGTGACATAACAGCCAATCAGCGTTGACTCCCTGAGGGACGTGACATAACAGGGCTGTGGTGTAACAGGACTGTAGTGTAATAGTACAGCGCTGTGTTGTTACTGGTGTTACAGGGCTGTGGTGTTACTGGTGTTACAGTGCTGTGGTGTTACAGTGCTGTGGTGTTACAGGGCTGTGGTGTTACATGACTGTGTTGTTACTGGTGTTACAGGGCTGTGGTGTTACTGGTGTTACAGGGCTGTGGTGTTACAGGGCTGTGGTGTTACAGGGCTGTGGTGTTACTGGTGTTACAGGGCTGTGGTGTTACAGGGCTGTGGTGTTACTGGTGTTACAGGGCTGTGGTGTTACTGGTGTTACAGGGCTGTGGTGTTACAGGGCTGTGGTGTTACAGGACTGTGGTGTTACCGGTGTTACAAGGCTGTGATGTTACTGGTGTTACAGGACTGGTGGTGTTACAGGACTGTGGTGTTACTGGTGTTACAGGGCTGTGGTGTTACAGGGGCTGTTGGTGTTACAGGGCTGTGGTGTTACAGGGCTGTGGTGTTACAGGGCTGTGGTGTTGCAGGGATGTGGTGTTACAGGGCTGTGGTGTTACAATACTGTGGTGTTACAGGACTGTGGTGTTACAGCGCTG
>OLKM01001397.1:0-15000 GCA_900291075.1 Melanogrammus aeglefinus | reverse complement strand
GATACCATATGGTGAAAACAAGAAGATGAGGAGATGTTAGGGGGTACCACAAGCAGAGCTATTACTTCTGCATAACTACACAACAACATCAATTGTGTATGCGAGTTATTCTCTGGGTGCTGTCATCCATACAGGAGGTGTGGCTACAGCAAAGCCAAGCAGGACCCAGAAGAAGAGAAGATGCATTTTCACAACGGCCTCAGTAAATGAACCCATTCTGTGTGGGTGTGCTTGCGTGCGTGTGTGCGTGCGTGCATGCGTGTACGTGTATGGTTGTGGTTTATGTGTGTGTTTGTTCTCTTCTCTTCTACATGCTTTAATTAATTTAAATCATTTTCCGTTCTTCACTATTATAAACTGGTTAGTATCAGTTATTATCATTACTTTTAGTGTCAGTATATCTTTCATTGTGTTATAGCAGAGATTTTGTCACACAGTTCTGTGTGTTGCAAGTGTTGTGTGTGAAAGGTGTTATTTGAGTAAAGTGTAATCTGAATGCTGTCTGCAGTCAAGTTCCCGGGAGTGCGTACCTACATCGACCCGCTGACCTACGAGGACCCCAACCAGGCGGTCCACGAGTTTGCCCAGGAGATCGACGTATCGTCCATATCCATCGAGAGGATCATTGGAGCCGGTAAGACCCACCAACCCGTTTGGAACCGACCCGTTGTCCTGTTGTTTCTCCATCCTAATGGAGGATGGCTATGGCACATCTTTAGTTTGATGTTGATGAGCCTGAACTCTGTTTGGCTCACTGCGCAGGTCAGGGAGGGTGCAGAGCTCTGAGCTGCAGCCCTTTCCTGGCAGTCCTTTCCCACACTGTGTCACACAGACGATCAAACGCTGCTGGGCCTTGACAATCCGGATGTTATCTTCATCAGCTATGTGCACAGCATGAGACTTGTCAAACTTGTCAACGGCTGAAAGCTTGTCTGCTCATTCACAAAGAGGAAGGGCACAGTGTAGTTTCCCAGGAGCAGGCTGGTGCAGGACTTGAGAAGTGCAGAGAAGTGTACTGGCCTGTTGTTTTTCATTTGAGCTAGCAGCAAGAGCATCAGCAACCAAAGTTATCTCACAGTGCCTTCTTCCAGTTTGTTTTTGGCCTCCACAGATCCACAGAACCGTCCAAACTGTAGTTGAAGTCCCAGTGCATGAGTCTTGCAGCAGGTCAGAGAACACCATGCTGTAGAGCGCTGGGACACGGCCTTGCTCACCCACTTGGAGATTGTGAGCCGATCAGAGAGTTCTTGCTGGTCGCTGACTCTGGCCTGCATGCTTTTGGAGTTTGCGCATCATGCTGTGGAACTTGTCTGGACACCCTTACTTGACCTTGACTTACCGTACATTGGCCTTCAAGGCTGACTGTTTCGAATGCTTTAGTTTAATAGACTAATGCCATGCATTACCATTCTGTTCTTGGCAATTATCCTGTAGCTGCAAGGGGGTAAATACAGGAGTTACCGAACTAGGTGAGTTTTTAGACGTTCAAAAGGATTATTGCCACTATTACACATCTGTGCTGGCACAGGGCTTTCTACTCATAGAGATGGATTATAGAGGCCTCCTTGAACTCCTGGGGAACGGCTTCTAACTCCACAGAGACCAAGAGGTGGGTCAGTTCACCAACCCAGCAAGGCCCGAGGCCTATAGATATCCCCGGGGAAGGCGTCGGACTCGGGGCTGTGCCTGAGGAGTGGAGCCATAAGGCGTTCCAGGAGTCAAAAAATAACTACATAAATAGTTTAAAAACATAAACTGTTCAAAGTCAAAAACATTCCAGTTCAACCAAATCATTTGTACCCATTTAAACAAACAAGTTAATCTCTCTCTGTCCAGGTGAGTTCGGGGAGGTGTGCAGCGGGCCCCTACGGTTGCCAGGGAAACGGGAGTTCCAGGTGGCCATCAAGACGCTGAAGGCAGGCTACAGCGAGCAGCAGAGGCGGGACTTCCTGTGGGAGGCGTCCATCATGGGCCAGTTCGACCACCCCAACATCATCCACCTGGAGGGTGTGATCACCAAGAGTGAGTCAGGCAGGACGACGGGCCAGCTTTAGAAACAGGATGGAGCCGAGAGCGGCCGCTGAGCCCCATGGCGCGGGGTTGATCAATCTAAGAATGATGTTTGTTCACTGTATGAACTGTATTCCTTAACCAATGTTGCCTTTCAGCTTCTGATTACTTTTCTCCATTTGGCTCTTTTGTTCCTTTTATTGTTTTTTATTGTTCATTGGAACCCCTTTAATTGATTTTATACACAGAATGATTTGAGTGGACTTCACTCCTGACTTGTTTCATTCATCTTGGTTCTTGACTCAGTAGTTGTTGTTGTATTTTTTTCCAGGCAAGCCAGTGATGATCATAACAGAGTACATGGAGAATGGCTCTCTGGACTCCTTCCTCAAGGTAGGAGGGGAGGAACCACTAAAGGAACCATAGAGGAACCATATAGGAACCATAGAGGAACAGGAGAGGAACCACAGAGGAACCATAGAGGAACCATAGAGGAACCATAGAGGAACCATAGAGGAACAATAGAGGAGCAGGAGAGGAACAGGAGAGGAACAGGAGAGGTCCTCTAAAAGTGGACCTCTGAGCCACATCTGAGCCACATCGTTGGCTCAGAGACTCCGTGATTGGCGGGGGGCAAGCTTAGTTCCAGTCTACTGTCTATTTCCCCTCCCCTTTCCTGATTTATATTGGAACATGCATAGAGAAACAGGAGAGGAACCACAGAGGAACAGGAGAGGAACCATAGAGGAACAGGAGAGGAACCATAGAGGAGCAGGATCATAAGGAGAAAAATATAACAGGATTAATATTGAACAGAAATGATTGTTTTCAGAATATGGAGAATGTTAATATTGGAACATTATGGAAAGGACCCTACAGAGAAATACAATTTTGTTCTTTATCTTCCGCTTGATCCGGCTTTGTTACTGTGTCCGACCAAGTCTCTTTGAAGGAGATGTCTCAGTTGGGTTCTTCACTATTGTCATTACATCTGGTCTCTTCTCTTCCACTGAACTGTGTTAGACATCACAAGGCCATGCTTTCTGTAGTCCAACACAAAAAGAGTTCCCCTCCTCACTCACTTTTCCACTGTTCGCTTCCTGCAACAACTAATCTCTCACAAGACCTCAAAGCCCGACTTCTCAATAACAAATGTACCTGATTAATCCAAGCTAAAGAAACAAGTTGTATTTCTCTGTTGGGATCCTTCCCATGATGTTAGATTGTAATCTGTCACACTTTTAGAGGACATTCTTTACCGACCCGTTATTGGCCCAGCCCAGGACAGCTGCAGTGTCCACGCTGATTACTGGACGACATTTGACAAGTAGGAGTTAGACAGTACAGAGACGGGTCACTCAGGAGCAGGTAGAGGTTAGACAGTACAGAGACAGAGTATTAAGGCACGGTTAGGGGTTATACAGTACAGAGACGGGTCATTAAGGAGCAGGTAGGTGGTAAGACAGTTATAGAGACAGAGTATTAAGGTCCAGTTAGGGGTTATACAGTAACAGAGACGGGTTCTTTAAGTAGCATGTAGAGGTTAGACAGTACAAAGACAGGTCATTAAGGAGCAGGTAGGAGTTAGACAAACAGGGTTTTGTGAATGACCTTAAGGGAAGGTATATTGTACATTCCTGAGTGTGTAAGGTCTAATATTTTGGTTTTCTTAGTAACAATCAACCCTTCATCTCTTATCCATTCGTCAAATATCCCTCACACACAGTGGTGTGTGAGGGAAGGACAAAGTTAACCAACACTGTACTTGTAATGTATGTTGAAACATGAGGTAAGCATCAACCGGGAAGCCCTGAGGCTGATGTCATTTTCTTCTTCGTTGTAGAAGAACGACGGACAGTTCACGGTCATACAGTTGGTCGGCATGCTGCGAGGCATCGCATCAGGCATGAGGTACACAGAAGCACACACACGCACACGCACACACACATGCACACATAAACTATAAGCACATGCATACACACGCAAGTGCAGGCACACGCACGCACACACATGCAACCGCACACACACACACAGATAAAATAGTGCATTTGAAATGAAGATGAGTCACCCTGTCGCGTGTGTGAGACAGGTACCTGTCGGAGATGGGCTACGTGCACAGAGACCTGGCCGCTCGGAACATCCTGGTGAACAGCAACCTGGTCTGCAAGGTGTCCGACTTCGGCCTCTCCAGAGTCCTGGAGGACGACCCTGAGGCCGAGTACACCACCCGGGTACGACTCTGGGTGTGTGTGTGTGTGTGTTTCAGTAACAGCAGCAATAACACCTTTCTTACTGTTGGTGGGAATCCAAATACAGGAGGACAATTAATATAATCTATTACCAGTTATAGTGCAGACAAGCACCCAGATGTATGATAGATAGATGTGCCTACCCTGCGGTCTGTAGCCCCTGTGAGGCTGGTCTAATTCCCCAGTTGTGGGGAGGAACCCTGCCTCTGGAGTTGACGCTAGAGGTCAGATGGTGAAATGGTTTGGAATGGCTTACTAAAATTACAACGGTGGTCCCACAGAAGCGCAGTTGCTGCTGTTGGAACGTTGATGTGGAATTGACTTGCAGCACATACACACAATTAGAGAACACACTGCCTTCAATCAAAGACAATTTTGTAATATGGCAACATGGACAAATAAAGCTTTTGAACTTTGAACTTGACATTGTGATGTCCACAGGGCGGGAAGATTCCTATTCGCTGGACGGCTCCGGAAGCCATCGCCTACAGGAAGTTCACGTCGGCCAGTGACGTGTGGAGCTACGGCATCGTCACGTGGGAGGTGATATCCTACGGCGAGAGGCCCTACTGGGAGATGTCCAATCAGGATGTGAGTCCGTCACAGCTACAGCACACAGGACAGATACGTTGATGAATGGATAAGATCATATAGATGATGATAGGTTGAAGGATTGATTGATTAGGCTAGAATAGGTAGGCAGGGCAGTGTGAAGCGAGGAGAATAACAGAAACATTTTTCAAAATAGTTTTACTGCAGTAGGAACTTTGAGTTTGGAGAGAGAGAGAGAAGTAGAGCAAGCTTTAAAGTGAGTGGAGAGAGATAAGCACAGAAGTCATTGGCATGAAATCATGAACTGTGTCACACAGTGAAATACTGAAAAACAGCCCCAGAGATTTATTTATATAAAGTTACACACTCCAACACTCACCACACACGACCCACACATGACCTCTTCACCCAGCTGCTCATTTTGCTAACTAAGCTTCTAGTCTGTCTGGTAGATGTCTCGAGAGGAGAGAGCAAAGAGAGGAGAAGAGAGGGAGAGGGGAAAGGAGAGGAGAGGCTGGATGAGAAGAGTTGGAGGGAGGAGAGAGAGACATAGTTAGGTCTTTGATGTTCATTGAAAAGTGATATGCAGGATTTTCTTGATCTTTCTTGAAATAGAGTTTGTTCTCTCTATTACCACATGATACAGAACCTAAACTCTCTCTCCCCTAGCCCAGCCCATCTGCCAGAGCGTATGTCGCCTCTCTAAGTCTGTCTGTATTGCTGATTTTTTCTTTCCTTCTCACTCTATCTATCAGCTTTAATCATCTCTCTCCCCCTACTCTATCTCTCCGAGTCTCACACCCTCTATCTCACTCCATCATCTGTTATTCCCACAAACTCTGTGTGTCTTGAAAGGTGGAATTCCCTTCATTCTGTTCTTGTATTCTCAGAACTAGGTGCCCACCTCTCGTCTCATAAGCCCTCTTCCTCTTCCCAAAGTAAAATTGTTACATCTGGTGTCTTACTGCGTGCTTTATCCAAAACAGATGCCTAGAGCTATGTCCAACACAAATCAAATAAACCTGTGAGTGAATTGTGTCACCATATTGCCCTATAGTGGGCCAAAAGGGAATATCAATTTAAAAAATCTCCATTCCCTACCAAATCTTTGTAGAATTCTCTTCTGCGCCACACCATAGATCTGGCCCATCAGACCTCTGCCAGTTTTTTAATTTGAACGCAACTCTTCAATACTCCTAAAATACTGCTAATAACATGTTAAAATGTCACATTAAATCAATTGTAATTAGAAAAGGGACTCCGCTCTAAGTGGGGACTGACGTGGTTCTACCTGTTGGGCCAGCCGCCTCACTTATTGACTGCACCAACACCCCCTGGCCCCCCAGTCACTGATCTGTCTGCCACCAGACCCCCCGGCCCCCAGTCACTGATCTACCTGCTTTCCCTGCACCACAAGACCCCCTGGCCCCCCAGTCACTGATCTGTCTGCACCAGACCCTCTGGCTTCCCTCACTGATCTACCTGCAGGTCCCTGCACCAGACCCCCCTGCCCCCAGTCACTGATCTGTCTGCACCAGACCCCCCTGCCCCCCACTCACGCCTTTTTCGTCCCCTCTGCAGGTGATCAAGGCAGTGGATAAGAGCTACCGTCTCCCAGGGCCCATGGACTGCCCAGAGGCCCTTTACCTTCTCATGATGGTACTGCTGGCAGCGGGAGCGCAGCACGCGGCCCAAGTTTGACGGAGAATTGTGTGTGTGCTGGACAAGCTGATCCGCAACCCCAGCTCACTGAAGAGAAACTGGTCAACTCTTCCCACAGGTCAGGAGGCCACATTCACAAACAATCAACCTCCGGCTGGAAAGTGGCTGGTAGCACGACCTGCTCCCTAAGAGAGGCGTTGGTGCATGGCTGAGGTTCCCTGTGAAGGCGCGGTCGGGAAGAGAGTCTGTTAGGGGTTGTGATCCCTAACAGGACGATGATGTCCCCTCACAGACATGCTCAAGGCTCTGTTGTGGTACTCCTTCAGAGGGCAGGAGATAGTATCATCTACATTACCGTCTGTTTTGCAGTAAAGCTTCACCAGGCTTGCTCTGTTCTGGTGTTTTCCTCTGATGGAGGAGGCTCTAGGTACTTACTTCATCCTGGAGGATGAATGGAACCAGAACGACGTATTCATGAATATGGGTCCATATCATGTACGTTGTTAAGAATGGCCGCTACGTTTGTCGTCAGCTATCGAGCCTCATGACGTTTACTGTGGTGGTTACAAATATTGCGAGAAATGATAAAACATTGTGGCAAATAAGAGCATCGAAAATATAGCAAATTAAAAGAACCTATTTTGTAATTATTTAAGGCTGACAGATTACAGTCTTAAAACCTAGATCAATTTACAATCTAACTATTTTGAAAAATGAAAGCATTAAAACAATGAAGAAATAGTTCCCATCCTTCCTTCCTTTCCTGCCTTCCTCCCTTCCTTCCTCCCTTCCTCCCTTCTTTCCTTCATTCCTTCCTTTCTCAGGGTTTCAAAACCTCTTGGTGGGAACATGCCAGTGTGGAGTGACCATACCACTCTGAGCCAGAGTGTGGGGATTGGCTTGACTCCGATCAAGATGGGTGTCGCTACACTGAGCTCTTTAATGACGGGGGTTTCTCCTCATTGGAGACGGCATGCACAAAATGACCTCAGAGTAAGTCCACTACCTGCTACAGACAGATATTTGTCTTGATAGTAGTGCGTTTCAAAAGTCTGGCTATTGCCAGACCAAGCTCAGTCGTAGGTTGCACGTTGGTCTGAGGAAGCTACCGTCATTTTCTCCATTACAAGAGGCGTGATCAACTGACTCTGTACAAGATTGGCTGCTTGCCGTCACTTCACTGTCGTCATTGTGTTAAACCAGCCAATAGCGCGCCAAGGGGAAAAGCCAGCTTGGTGATTGGCTCCCGCAAAAACGCATCGGAAGCAGAAAGAAATGTATTGCTCTTCTCCAAACCCTTGTGCAGGGCAAACTCAAAATCACCGGCAGAATGGGAGGGGCTACCCATTCTAGCGTTTCAATGCATAAAGCATTGAATTGAATGATATAAAATGTTTAATTTGCTGTTTTTGTGTGTTCCATAGGGACTTGAGACAAGTAGGTCGTCAACCTTGCTGGACATCAGAAAAAAAATCATCCACATATCCAGGAGATGAGAGTTCACCTCATCAACAAGACCACTGTAACCATCTGACACACACACACATACACACACACGCACCGTCTATGGACCTAATTGACAGAAACAAGCAAGGATTGATTTGGAATGATCAGTCCTAGTTTGACTTTCAGCGCTTTCAGTAGATAAATCTAAAAGCAGGATCCTTTCCAACAAGAGGAATGTGTGTTCTATTGGATCGGTTGGTTCTAGGGGAATCAGCATTGAATTTGTTGATTGCTTGTTACCAAACCGAGAGAACTCTTCTCAGAATGACGCCGATGAGTTGGAGCTGACCTGAGCGGCACCTGGACCACCACTCAGACCTCTGGACTGCAGAACGCCCTTGCTAGAACTAGATTCCGATGGTTTGAAACAGTTTTACACAAAAGGAACAAGACTACGGTGACTGTGTGCATATAGCAGGGTGTACCTTATCCGATGCTGCAGGTTGTTATTCCTCAAGAGGACTTCCATCCGCAAATAGGAGTTCACTTTTTATTCTTATTAGATCTGCTTTAGCTCGTTTTTGGGTCTTGCCCAAACACTGGTCAACCAACTGTAGGCACTGCAATACCACACCGACTTAGACGCTATTGCAAGCACAACAATACAACAATATCCTACACAAAGAGCAATGCGGGTATAATAGGACTTTATGGCACTGAATACTGAGTAGGGCTTTGAAGAGTAGAAGCAAGGCATCGGGTAGAACAACACTACTGCACTTGGGATGCTCAGATGCGAACCATCGCAGGTTTGCCAGTGGAATGTAGAAACTCTGAGCAAATGGAAAGACTTTCATAAAGGAACCTTCTGCAGCGGGATCCTTCTACTGTCACTAGTACCGGGACCACTCCATCTGTTACTTTAAAACACAAAAATGATACTCATTCCAAGTTAACTGTCCTTGTTTAGCTCAACCGTTCTGTAAAACGAAGGCATGCCCCATGCAGAGCTTCAGAACGCTCAGTCAAACCAGAAAGGCATTTTACAAGAAACAGATCTTTTTTCTCTGGTTCTCAAACTCTTAAAGAACGTCAAACAATCAAGCCTCTCAAGAACTTCAGCCCACCCCTGGACCTAGCAGAAGGGTCTGGACACAAGACCAACATCTGGGTTACAAGTACTTAATCCTCATTATCCCCCACCACCTCTGGACCTTCCAACCCCCTCACCTTTCTCCACTGCACAGCCACGTTAATCAGAGGCGACGGGATGTCACCGTCAGCCGTCCCTGGGGTGGATAATATCAGGCAATATAGATATTGAACAATAATGATTTTATTTATTTGAAAATATCGCTTGAAAGAAAAGCAACATTAAAAAGGAGTACTTCCACTTGAATCCTATTGCACTCCGTATGACCTGCCCCAGCAATCTCAATTGAAATGTCTCTATGTATATAATGTATTATAATATTCAAAGCAGGGACAGTTGTATTTTACATGTACTGTTTTATTATCAAATTGATATTGCATCTCAGAGGAGTAAAGACCATCTAGGAGCACACTTGATTTACTTATTGCCCAGGAGAGACACAATACAATGCAGTCATCTCGCGTTTGCGCTGCAAGGACATTCCAGGATCGTCTTTGATATTGTCCACGTCTGGAAAAATGCATTTTCTATTTCTAACCGCAAAGGGGCATTCCTAGACATCAAAAATAAAAGACAGTGTCAGAATTGGGCTAAATGGCAAACGTCATAAATAATATATAGGGTATGTTTGCAGATCTGATGACGGTAAGTGAATCGTACTTGGAATGTTCACCAGCTTTGTAATCAAGCCATAAAAGTGTTGCTGCTTGGTTTCGATGAACAATGTTCAATATATATTATAATCTGTCATGTGATAACTGTATGATATAATATCATGATGTCATTGGTCCTGGCTTTACCCTCTCTGGTGCTGCTTCCCAGTTCTTCATCGCTCCATTTCACAGCTGTGTTTACCAGACCATGGCTATAAAATATATATGCTCTTTGCGTATTTAGATACTAATATCGTTCTTGGTTGTACAATCATTTGCTACCGGCTGCAACCCAAGCGGGAAGAAGAGATTGCAAAGATAGTTTTGTAAGAGATGGACAGGGCAGTGAATGAGGAGACAATAAACACAGAAGAAAATGTCAACACAATCATGAGAGTTCGCTTCCAGTTTCTACCAGCCTTCCTTGGTGTTCAAGATGGTTCAACTCTCATATAATAAGGTCAGCTGGTTGCTTTGTCTCGCATACACATGCATTCGGTTTTTTTTTTTTTTTTTTTTTTTTTTTTTTTTCTTTTGTATTTTTTTTTTTTCGTTCATAATTTATTTGTTATCAAATATGTATGATCAGTAGAGCTCGAGCAAATCCGCCACAGATAAAAAGATTGGAAAAATGTCACGGATGGTTAACAAAAGTATATTTTGGTTGGTGAACTGAAACATAATATATTGGGGGTGCCACATTTAAATTGGCACCAAGAGGCATGTCCAATGAGCCAAATATCATTCAGAATCTCAAAAACATTTTGAACACAAATCCATGTTGATAAGTGCCCTATTGCATCAACTTAAACTTGTATTAAGGCCTTGATATTGTATTTGGGTCTTCCTACTTGTATAACTATCCTGTCAACAGGCAAGCAGTAAGTTGCTACAGTGAGCTAATATATGGGCTAGAAGATTGTTTGCTATTGAAACAGATTTGCAGTGTACCATTAATCAGGAATGTACAGTGATCTATATACCGCACACACCATTGTATTCTCCATTTCAAAGATGTGCCGGCTCTTTCCAGTAGTTTACTTTCATCCCAGTACAAAGTTTGCCCTTAGTTCATCCTGACACAACATATTTAAGTTTTCAACACTTGGGGGATAACAAAGGGAGCAGTACACCTGTATAAGAGTCTCTGACCAATTTAAGCACAGCCAAACTCCTCTGCCACCCACTCTGCCACAAATGCACCCTTGTGCTGTGATTTCTGTTTGCCGACACTGTCTACAGGCAATAACAGAATGTCTGACAGCATCTGTGTCGGAACTGGTTTTCGTTGCACCTTATTGGGATTTGCGTCTGTTTGTGTCATGTCTGCCGTATAGCCGATGTTTCTGCATCGATTTGTGTCTGCGGCTGGTCACTTTCACCAATTGATATCACAACAGACGATGTGCTTCAAAGCCCACGAGTGCAACCTGGGACCGAAAAAGGTCAGACCCAACCTTCGGAACAAAGGCACCACTGATGGCAGCACAATTGTATGATCTAAAATGTAACACATCTTCTTGGTATCAACGGGTGGTCTTGTAACAAACACTTGATGTTTACAATATGTCTTTGTTCTGATTTTGCGTTTATTTGTGAAGTTCAGAGGCGGTGGAATTAGAATTCAACAGATGACCCTCACTGTCAGAGTAGGATTAGAGGAAGTCTACACAAATACTGTTGAAGAAAACTGAATTTGAAAGTGGGGTGAATTGTTCTGCCAAATCCCACCACCAGTTTAGTTTAAAAAACCAGTGTAAAATAACATGGTAAACCTATTACGTTCAGCGCATTCCAATCCTTTGCTCTGACGTATACTATATGAGCTTGTTCTAATGTTGAATGTGATTCATGCGACATCACAGACACGAATTGTGAAGAGACGTTACGGACGCTAACTCATCAGGACTTCACAGCTACCCTGGAACATCACCTCAAACTGTCATGAAGTCTGACACTACACAAAAGTTCCTCTCCGAATGAACCAAATTAAAAATAATCTGTTGACTTCACCATTTGCTCTTAGAAATTGACTTCAATTGAGCCAACTCCTCAGACCCCCACCAAACACATTTGTACTATCAGCTCTTGTGACCAAACAGTGTCATTCATCATCAGTCACAGTGATACATTGAACGGTTTAGCACATTTTTATTGAATTCCAGCGACTATACTATAAGCAATATCCTGATATCTGAAATGGAATATGCACACTAGCACAAATAATAATCTCTTCGTTAAGGTAACATTAACCACATAAAATTGAACTCAACAGAATACAACGTAACCATAACATAAAACAAGATAAACATAACAAAATAAAACGGTCAAAACAAGTAACTTCAATTGAATAAATAGTACAGTTTGGCGCTGGTGTCATATGGCTTAGAGAAGTTTAGCAACAGCGTTGGTATTCTTCAACGCCCTCGAGTCTATCGCAGCTTCTCAGGAAGTCAAACCCTTAGGGTACATATCACTCAACCTCCGAAATGTAAATACTTTTACTCCACGCTTTTAAAGCATTCGAAACAGGCGACACAGTTACCTTTCCCTAATGCAAACAGACTGACTATATCCTGATATCAAAAGTTCACATTGAAGTTGTTAAACAACTACTCGTTATGTGATTTGTTGAAAGCACAGAAAAGACTAACTGTTGTTGTCCTATTGGTTTGTTTTGAAACTGTTGTGTATTGTCTGTGTTGATGTCTTTTTTAGTGTCTTAACAAAAATATAATATTTTTGCAATAAAAGATCATAAATAATCTTTTCCTTTTACAATCTTTGTTCCTTTCAGTAATAATCTATTTTTGTACTTTTTAATGATTAAGTTCTCAACAGAAAGGCGAGCACAGGCGGCCTCATGATAGAGACTGCAGTTTGTATAGATGTGTGAATTCAAACCTGCTGATGCAATATCTGGCAATACATAGTGGTGGCGGTAAGGAGGAGTCAGGACCAGTCGTAACCAGACAGAACTACTCAGGAGGAGTTCAAGGTCCATCTTACCAGACATAACTCAGGAGGAGTCAGACCCACTCCAGCCCGTCCACACGGAGCGTTTTTGGTTAAACCGCATGTTTGCCATCGTTTTGCGATCGTCACACGAAATCCTGTAAACGCATCGCATGAAAACGGAGTTTTCTGAAACCAGGTTCCCAGGGTGAATAAATTCAGAACGCACTCCCTTGAGTGTTCGTCTGGACGCCAAAACGCATCCTTGCTTTCGATGATGTCATCGCCACAACCTCGAGCGTAACCCTTGTAACCTGTGACGACGTCTCATAACACCAACTATGGCCGATACATGCTCGTGTTTCCTGCTGGAGACGATATTGTGCCTATTAGGTTACTTATCACAAACTAATTAATGCTCTGTGTGCCACCACCGCTGAGCAAAAAAGACTGATGGACAACAACACAAGCGTTATTAACTGTTTATTTTGTATACAGCGCTCAAGCTTTTTGTGCATGCTCCCGCCTCTTCTCTTCCGTTTCCGGTGAATTTTAAAAAAAAACAGCCCACCTATTACGCCCTGGAACAATGAAGTAAGCGTTTTGAGTCGATGATATGATCGTGTGGACGCAAAAGTTCTGAAACGATGCAAAGAAAACGGAGAAAAAAAAGATTGTTTTTGGTACGTTGTGGACGGCCCTTAAACAGACCAGAAGCATCTAACCCAGGAAAACTACTCAGAGAGGACTCAGAGCACTCAGACGTAACCAGATACATCAACTAGTTCAAAAGGAGTCAGATCGCCTCTACAGCAGACAGTCCGAACCAGGAAACTATCAGTAGAGTCAGGACTTCGTCTTATCCAGACAAAAGCAGTCTAGCCAAACAGACTAGACAGGAAGAGTCAGGACCAGTCTTCACCAGACAGAACTAGTCAGGAGGAGTTAGGAACAGTCCTACCAGGTAAAACTAGTCAGGAGGAGTCCAGGACAGTATAGTGCTCTTTGCCATAATTAAGAAGATACTATAGGAGCGGGGTAAACGACGCGCAATCCAAAACCAAAGTAAAGCAATCTGATTCGAATTTTAAACAAAAATGCTTTATCATATAAAGCTTCAAACAAAAATGATTCGTATCGATAACTATACTTTTCCACAAACATTTGCGGTCAAAAAACTGTCCCGCTTCCCCCTCTCACTCTTGATTGTGTCACATTCCCGCAGGTGAATTACCTGAATCGTTAGCTGAATGAATGCAATAATATAACTGACTGACAGGGGGAGCCAGACAGAATACAAACTCAATTTAACCGTTGTTATATAAATTATTATTTCCATTCCATTATTGCCATGTTTCCGTAATGGCTCCAACATACCGACCCCTAATTGTTGACGCGGTAGCAAGACAACTAATCAATTAAACAAGGAGCTAAAACGAACAATTTCATGAATTAACAAACACAGCATACACTGATAGCCACACAGAGTCATAGATCATAATTTCTCGTAATCCATAGTTCATTATACCAATCCTTGCTGAATAAAAAAGGATTTCCATGGAACAAAAAAGTAATCCTTTTGAAAAGTAAATCCTTGGAAATCCATGCATGTATTCATGGCAATATATTATATTATGAAAACTTACAAAATAATATCAAGCATAAGGAAATTAATACATTTTAAGTTAAATCATGGTCACACCACATGACACTTTTTAAGACCCGGACGCATTTATCTAGGTGAAAAAACATTAAAATCACATAATTAAAACATTTCAGATGAATTCATATGCACTAACAATTATTTTTTTTTGAACCAGCCTTTATATTATTATTTTTTGATTTATAATTGACCTGTTAAATCCTATATACGCATTGACCCAAAAATCATTAAAACCTATAACTAAAATAACTGCACTATGGGCAACTGTTGACAGACTTACCCACCGCCCTAACACAAATTCCCCCAAAATTCCTCCATCCAACGAGAAGTGCACTGAGTTTTATACTGATGAATTTAAGGCATTAGTCACGCCATCAATATCTTCCACTTCAACTAAATGTTGGACTTACCACCCTGGCAAAACTAACTGGCCAATGACAGCTGCTTTAATGTACTACTCTAAAACTCTTGTGAAACAGGGACACAAAATAAAGCTATCACCAGTTTGCCCTGATACTTCCTAACCCACCTCTTTTAAGAATGCTTTTGACGTGCCTAGGAAAGACATATTGCCCAATAGTTAATAACTCTCCAGTCGCAATTCCAAAGCTTGCAAACTTGCAGTTATTAAAATCCTTTCTAAAAAGCACGAGCCTA
>OLKM01001396.1:126366-139668 GCA_900291075.1 Melanogrammus aeglefinus | reverse complement strand
CACTGTCGTTTTTTATTCAAATAAAAACACTGTCGTTTTTTATTGCCCGTCATTCAAAAAAAACATAAGGGGTAACACTGTCGTTTTTTATCAAATAAAATGGCACTGTCGTTTTTTTATCAATCAAAACATATTTTTTTTCCCCATTAGGGGTATACATCGTGTATCACTTTTTATGGCCCGATATCAAATTAAAACATAAGGGGTAAACACTGTCGTATTTATTGCCCGTACATTCAAATAAAACGTAAGGTGGTAACAACTGTCCGTATTTTATTGCCCGTCATCAAATAAAAAACGTAAGGGGTAACACTGTCGTTTTTTTATTGCCCGATATCAAAAAAAAACATAAAGGGGTAACACTGTCATTTTTCTTCAATTGTAAATATGGGTTTTTAGCTCAGGAAGGTGAGCAGTTGTAAGCTAACCAAATAGATTGCCTAGTTTCAATCTCCAGGCTCCTCCTAGCTGAGTGTTTCTGTGTCTCGAGCATGGCTTAACCCACCTACCCAGAACCTAACTTAACTTTTATCAACACAAAACGTAATGGTAACACTGTCATTTTTATTGGCCGATATCCAAATAAAACATAAGGGGTTACGCTGTCGTGTATTATATTGCCCGATAACAAATAAAACATAAGGGTCAACACCTGTTCGTAATTGTATTACCCCGTCTCAATCAAAATACATTAAGGGGTAACACTGGTTGTTTTTTATTGCCCGATATCTAAAAAAACATGTAAGGGTAACACTGTCATTTTTCATCATATAAATAAGTTGGTTTTAGCTCAGGAGGTAGAGCAGTTGTCAGCAAACCAATAGGTTGCTAGTCAATCCCCAGCTCCTGCTAGCTGAGTGTTTCTGTGTGTCAGCATGGCTTAACCCCACCTACCCAGAACCTAACTTAATTCATCAAATAAAACATAAGAGGGTAAACAACCGTTTTTTATTTATTACCCGTCATCAGATAAAACGTAAGGGTAACACTGTCGTTTTTTAATGCCTCTCCCGTCATCACATAATAAGAGGGGTAAAACGGTCCGTATTTTATTGCCCGTCATCCAAATAAAACGTAAGGAGGTAACACTGTCGCGTTTTGATTGCCCAATTATGAAAAAAAAACATAAGGGGTAACACTGTCGTTTTTTATTGCCGCGTCATCAAAAAAAAACATTAACAGGCATAACACTAGTCGTTTTTATATCAAATAAAACACTGCTCGTTTTTTATCAATCAAAACATAAGGGGTAACACTTTCACTTTTTTATTGCCGATATCAAATTAAACATAAGGGGTAACACTGTCGTATTTTTATTGCCCGTCATCAAATAAAACGTAAGGGGTAACACTGTCGTATTTTATTGCCCGATATCAATAAAAACGTAAGGGGTACACTGTCTTTTTATGCCCGATATCAATTAAAACGTAAGGGGTCAACTGTCATTTCTTCATCAAACATAAATGTATTGGGCTCACACTGTCATAGCATTGTATCTAACAATATATTGCAAGTCAATCATCAAGGCGGTAACCCTACTGTTGGGTTTTTTTGTCCGTCATGAGACTGAAAACATAAGCTGCGTAACACTGACAGATCTTTTATCAAATAAAACGTAAGGGGTTACACTGTCTGTTCGTTTTTACCAATGAAATACGTAAGGGGTTAACGCTGTCATTTTTTTATTGCCCGATATCAAATAAACATAAGGGGTAACACTGTCGTATTGTATTGCCCGTCATCAAAATAAAACGTAGGGTAACACTGTCTGTTTTTTATTGCCCGATATCCAAAAAAATAGATAAGAGGTAAGAGACTGGTCATTTTTTCATCATATGAAATTATGGTTTTAGCTCAGGATGTAGAGCTAGTTGTCAGCTAACCAATAGTTGCTAGTTCAAATCCCAGCTCCTGCTAGCAGAGTGTTTCTGTGTGTCGAGCATGGCTTTAACCCACTCAGACCTAACACTTATCATAACAACTAACGGGAACATTTTTATTATTACCCTCATCAAATAACGTAAGGGTAACACTGTCATTTTTTTATTGCCCGTCATCAAATAAAACGTAAGGGGTAAACGGTCGTTTTTATTTTGCCCGACTATCAAAATAAAACGTAAGGGGTACACTGTCGTTTTGATTAATCAGATCAAACGAAAGGGGTAACACTGTCGTTTTTTATTGCCCGTCATGTCAAAAAAAACATAAGGTGTAAAACTGTCGTATTTGTATATGCAACACTGTCATCAATTATCAACAACGTATGGGGTAACACTTTCGTTTTTTATTGCCCGATATCAAATAAAACATAAGGGGTAACACTGTCGTATTTTTATTGCCCGATATCAATAAACATAAGGGTTAACACTGTGTTTTTTTTTGCCCGATCATACAAACATAAGGATAACATTAAGGGCGTAACACTGTCTTTTTTTCATCAAACAAAACGTAAGGGGTAACACTGTCATTTTTTTTCCCCGATATCAAATAAAACATAAGGGGTAACACTTTCGTTTTTTTATTGCCCGATATCCAAAAAAACATAAGGGGTAACACTGTGGTTTTTTTTGCCCGTCATCAAAAAAAACATAAGGGGTAACACTGTCGTTTTTTATCAAATAAAACATAAGGGGTTACACTGTCGTTTTTTACCAATGAAAACGTAAGGGGTAACACTGTCATTTTTTATTGCCCGATATCAAATAAAACATAAGGGGCAACACTGTCGTATTTTATTGCCCGTCATCAAATAAAACGTAAGGGGTAACACTGTCGTTTTTTATTGCCCGATATCAAAAAAATATATAAGAGGTAAGAGTGTCATTTTTCATCATATGAATGAATGGGTTTTTAGCTCAGGATGTAGAGCAGTTGTCAGCTAACCAATAGGTTGCTAGTTCAATCCCCAGCTCCTCCTAGCAGAGTGTTTCTGTGTGTTGAGAATGGCTTGACCTCACCTACCCAGAACCTAACTAAATTTTTATCAAACAAAACGTAAGGGGTAACACTGTCATTTTTTATTGCCCGTCATCAAATAAAACGTAAGGAGTAACACTGTCTTTTTTTTTTGCCCGATATCAAATAAAACATAAGGGGTATCACTGTCGTTTTTTATCAATCAAAACGAAAGGGGTAACACTGTCATTTTTTATTGCCCGATGTCAAATAAAACATAAGGTGTAAAACTGTCGTATTTGATTGCCCGTCATCAATTAAAACGTATGGGGTAACACTGTCGTTTTTTTGCCCTATATCAAATAAAACATAAGGGGTAACACTGTCGTTTTTTTATTGCCCGATATCAAAAAAAACATAAGGGGTAACACTGTGTTTTTTTTTGCCCGTCATCAAAAAAAACATAAGGGGTAACACTGTCGTTTTTTATCAAATGAAACATAAGGGGTAACACTGTCGTTTTTTATCAATGAAAACGTAAGGGGTAACACTGTCATTTTTTATTGCCCGATATCAAATAAAACATAAGGGGTAACACTGTCGTATTTTATTGCCCGTCATCAAATAAAACGTAAGGGGTAACACTGTTGTTTTTTAATGCCCGATATCAAAAAAAACATAAGGGTTAACACTGTCGTTTTTTATCAATCAAAACGTAAGGGGTAACACTGTCATTTTTTACTGCCCGATATCAAATAAAACATAAGGGGTAACACTGTCGTATTTTATTGCCCGTCATCAAATAAAATGTCATTTTTCATCATATAAAATTATTGGTTTTAGCTCAGGAGGTAGAGCAGTTGTCAGCTAACCAATAGGTTGCTAGTTCAATCCCCAGCTCCTACTAGCTGAGTGTTTTGTGTCTCGAGCATGGCTTATCCACACCTACCCAGAACCTAACTTATTTTTTATCAAACAAAACGTAAGGGGTAACACTGTCATTTTTTATTGCCCGATATCAAATAAAACATAAGGGGTTACGCTGTCGTATTTTATTGCCCGATATTAAAAAAAAACAAGGGGTAACAATGTTGCTTTTTATTACCTGTCATCAGATAAAACGTAAGGGGTAACACTGTCTTTTTTTACTGACCGATATCAAAAAAAACATAAGGGGTAACACTGTCGTATTTTATTGTCCGTCATCAAATAAAATGTAAGGGGTAACACTGTCGTTTTTTATTGTCCGTCATCAAATAAAACATAAGCGGTAACACTGTTGTTTTTTATTACCTGTCATCAGATAAATTGAAAGGGGCAACACTGTCGTTTTTTATCAAGCAAAACCTAAAATAAGGGGTAACACTGTCGTTTTTTTCCTGCCCGTCATTAAATAAAACATAAGGGGTAACACCGTTGTTTTTTATTACCCGTCATCAGATAATACGTAAGGGGTAACACTGTCGTATTTTATTGCCCGTCATCAATTAAAACGTAAGGGGTAACATTGTCGTTTTTTATTGCCCGTCATAAAATAAAACGTAAGGGGTAACACTGTCGTTTTTTATTGCCCGATATAAAAGAAAACATAAGGGGTAACACTGTCGTATTTTATTGCCCGTCATCAATTAAAACGTAAGGGGTAACACTGTCGTTTTTTATTGCCCGATATCAAAAAAAACATAAGGGGTAACATTGTCGTTTTTTATTGCCCGTCATAAAATAAAACGTAAGGGGTAACACTGTCGTTTTTTATTGCCCGATATAAAAGAAAACATAAGGGGTAACACTGTCGTTTTCTATTACCCGTCATTAAATAAAACGTAAGGGGTAACACTGTCGTTTTTTATTGCCCGTCATCAAACAAAACCTAAGGGGTAACACTGTCGTTTTTTATCAATCAAAACGTAAGGGGTAACACTGTCATTTTTTATTGCCCGATATCATATATCGTATTTGATTGCCCGTCATTAAATAAAACATAAGGGGTAACACTGTCGTTTTTTATTGCCCGTCATCAAATAAAACATAAGGGGTAACACTGTTGTTTTCTATTACCCGTCATCAGATAAAACGTAAGGGGTAACACTGTCGTTTTTTATTGCCCGTCATCAAACAAAACGTAAGGGGTAACACTGTCGCTCTTAATTGCCAGATATCAAAAAAACATAAGAGGTAACACTGTCGTTTTTTTTGCCCGATATCAAATAAAACATGAGGGGATTACACTGTCGTTTTTTATTGCCCGTCATCAAATAAAACATAAGGGGTAACACTTTCGTTTTTTATCAAATAAAACATAAGGGGCAACTGTCGTTTTTTATCAAATGAACCTTAAGGGGTAACACTGTCGTTTTTCATCAAATAAAACATAAGGGGTAACACTGTTGTTTTTTATTACCTGTCATCAGATAAAACGTAAGGGGTAACACTGTCGTTTTTTATCAAGCAAAACGTAAGGGGTAGCACTGTCGTTTTTTTATTACCCGTCATTAAATAAAACATAAGGGGTAACACTGTTGTTTTTTATTACCCGTCATCAGATAAAACGTAAGGGGTAACACTGTCGTTTTTTATTGCCCGTCATCAAAGAAAACATAAGGGGTAACACTGTCATTTTTTATCAAATAAAACATAAGGGGTAACACTGTCGTTTTTTTATCAAACAAAACGTAAGGGGTAACACTGTCATTCTTTTATTGCCCGATATCACAAAAAACATAAGGGGTAACACTGTCGTTTTTTATCAAACAAAACGTAAGGGGTAACACTGTGGTTTTTTTATCGCGCGACATCAAATAAAACATAAGGGGTAACACTGTCGTTTTTTATTGCCCGATATCAAAAAAAACATAAGGGGTAACACTGTCGTTTTTTTGCCCGATATCAAATAAAACATAAGGGGTAACACTGTCGTTTTTTATTGCCCGTCATCAAATAAAACACAAGGGGTAACACCGTTGTTTTTTATTACCCGTCATCAGATAAAACGTAAGGGGTAACACTGTCGTTTTTTATTGCCCGTCATCAAATAAAACATGAGGGGTAACACTGTCGTTTTTTTTTGCCCGATATCAAATAAAACATAAGGGGTAACACTGTCGTTTTTTTATTGCCCGTCATTAAATGAAACATAAGGGGTAACACTGTTGGTTTTTATAACCCGTCATCAGATAAAACGTAAGGGGTAACACTGTCATTTTTTATTGCCCGTCATCAACGAAAACATAAGGGGTAACACTGTCGTTTTTTATCAAATAAAACATAAGGGGTAACACTGTTGTTTTTTATCAAACAAAACGTAAGGGGTAACACTGTCGTTTTTTATTGCGCGACATCAAATAAAACATAAGGGGTAACACTGTCGTATTTTATTGCCCGTCATCAAATAAAACGTAAGGGGTAACACTGTCATTTTTTATTGCCCGATATCACAAAAAACATAAGGGGTAACACTGTCGTTTTTTATCAATCAAAACGTAAGGGGTAACACTGTCATTTTTTATTGCCCGATATCAAATAAAACATAAGGGGTAACACTGTCGTATTTTATTGCCCGTCATCAAATAAAACGTAAGGGGTAACACTGTTGTTTTCTATTATGCAACAGGTAGTTCCGACCGGTCCCAACCGAGCAATTTGATTGGACACGAGACGTTCCATGAGTGCTGATATACAGTATAACAGCACTGCGACTTTTTACAGACATAATCACTCCGCTGTACGGGCGTTCGGCCTCGTGCCTACGACCGAATCACAGCCGTGCTGTTATACAGTACAACAGCACTCCCTCTCGTGTTATATTGCTTAATTAGGCCTACCCGTCATCAGATAAAACGTAAAGGGTAAAACTGTCGTTTTTTATTGCCCGTCATCAAACAAAACGTAAGGGGTAACACTGTCGTATTTTATTGCCCGTCATCAAATAAAACGTAAGGGTAACAGTGTTACCCTTACGTTTTATTTGATGACGGGCAAAAAAACGATAGTGTTACCGTAACACTATCGTTTTTTATTGCCCGTCATCAAATAAAACATAAGGGGTAACACTGTTGTTTTTTATTAAACAAAACGTAAGGGGTAACACTGTCGTTTTTTATCAATCAAAACGTAGCCTAATTTTTTATCAAATAAAACATAAGGGGTAACTGTCGTTTTTCATCAAATAAAAAAAAAAATAAAAAAACTGTCGTTTTTTATCAATCAAAACGTAAGGGGTAACACTGTCATTTTTTATTGCCCGATATCAAATAAAACATAAGGGGTAACACTGTCGTTTTTTATTGCCCGTCATCAAATAAAATGTAAGGGGTAACACTGTCGTTTTTTATTGCCCGATATCACCAAAAACATAAGGGGCAACACTGTCGCTTTTTATCAAACAAAACGTGAGGGGTAACACTGTCATTTTTTTTGCCTGATATCAAATGTAACATAAGGGGTAACACTGTCGTTTTTTAATGCCCGCCATCAAATAAAACATAAGGGGTAACACTGTCGTTTTTTATCAAACAAAACGTAAGGGGTAGCACTGTCGTTTTTTATCAAACACAATGTAAGGGGTAACACTGTCATTTTTTATTGCCCGATATCACAAAAAACATAAGGGGTAACACTGTCGTTTTTTATCAAACAAAACATAAGGTGTAACACTGTCGTATTTTATTGCTCGTCATCAAATAAAACATAAGGGGTAACACTGTTGTTTTTTTACTACCCTTCATCAGATAAAACAATTCATACTCTTCCAAAATGAACCACATTTTGAATCTTCTGTTGGCCTCTTTTGTATGGTTCCATTCGCTGGCTAAGACCCCACCATGAATTATTTCATGGTGGGGTCTGATTCGGTTGAAAAGGTCCGAGACCTGGTGTTCAATCAATGATCCCTCTGCGGACCCAAAACGGATTAATTTAAATGTGAGAAATAAATGCGAGAAAAGCTGATTACGCCTCAATTTACGGTAGTCAGCTAATTTAAACATTATATAGGATAGGCCTAGGCCTACTACTATTCCACACACCCAACCCAACCGTCATGCCAACTCTAATTAAACATCTCATTATTACATTAAAGTGGTAATCTTTTACAAAATACTCATCTTTTTTCGCTGAAGGATGCGTTTTCAAAGCGCATTGGGTCTCGTCAAAAGCATCAAAAGCCACCGCCATTATGATCAAATGTAGGCCTATTATTTATTATCATGCAGGGGCCAACATTGAAATGTTCTTTGTCTTCTCTCTGCCTCTCGATTTAAACCTTATATATATGCATTACTGCTTACTTGTCTGTCTGGTCTACTCTAGTTGGAATCTTATTTTAAGCTGTTTCTCTGTATTGATTTAAATAAAAAAGAAACCTACATTTCAAGATGATCTCTCCCTGTTCATCATTCCTCATTTTCAAAGAAAGGCTTAATAAAAGTGTAACCACTAAAAGATCGATAAGTAGCCTAAAGACGCAAAAGCGGGCACCAAAAGCGTTCATTATCACTGAGGGCATGAAGAGAGTTCAAACCGTTTTAACTGTATGCAAAACAGAATGATCGGCACTGAAGGACTAACCAATAGCAGGGCTGGGATTAAGAATTTAGGATTACATTTTCTCTTGCTAGTTTCTAGCGAAAATGGAGTTGAAACATAAGGCTTGTGCATTAGGAATGACCGCCTGGGCCTCCAAAATAAGCATTTTAGTAAGCTTTTTTCTTTGGTAGTAATGTTTATTTCTTTGGTACAATACGTCTTTGTAATATCAAAGGAAACAGACGCCTGTTGCGTTATTTGAGTTCTGGCCCAGGCTCTCTTCCGTTTCCCCCCAAGAAGTTCTTGGGGGAACTAGCAAAAGAACACAAGATAACAATTTACCTGCCATTGTTTGGTTTCCAAAATCAGATCATTGTATTAGGCTTCCATGTAGACCACCTTCTGAAGCCGGGGGGGGGGGGGGGGGGGGTATTGTATCACATTCTGTTGATAGATGCAAGCAAAACTGCATAACTGTATGGGTCCCATGCTTTTCCAAGAGCTTGGATATGTATTTGTCAAAGGCCATACTGATAAACCAGACATTTCCAAAGCGTTTGCGTTTAGTGTTTAATCCGTGGCTGGTTGAACTATCACCGCGTGTCCTAGATTTAGCTTTCAATCTCTTGTTATTACATTTCCGTGGCCAACGCCATGGGGGCGGGGGGGTTGAAATGCATTTCATTTCAAATATTCATCTTTGTGAGTGAGGTTTTAACCCCCCCGAGAAGGGGGGGGGGGGGGCAAAAAGGGGGACCACCATGGAGTCATGACTTTTATTTGAAGTAAATGATTTTGCTGGTGTCTAGCGCCCTCACAACCCCCCGCAGCCACTCATCAGTATGTATATTAGACACACACTCTTAAAATGGCACTTAAGCTGCAACTGCTGAGGGGTGTTGGGGCTGTGAAATTGTGTTCTCGAAGCCCCTATAATGTTAGATCACTGCTCTCTCCCTCTCGCTACCTCATGAGTGTTTCCTCATGCACTGGTAATTCTCACGTTATTTTAATGGTAAAGCAGAGGTGGTCGTCCTTACCGAAGACCAGAGAAAATACATGTACCGTAAACTAGAACGTTGTGCCAATTGATTGGAGATGGAGATTATTATTGGCGTCTGGGATCTTTTATATTAAATAATATCAGCATACCATTTTTATCATACATAACAGGTTCTCAGCTGTGCTCTAATGGCTTACCCTAGGGCCATTGGAACAACAAAACAAAGTATATAAGCAGGCCTAAGTGACCCATAGGATTTATGTCAGCCAACAACACATCTATCTTTGATGGACACACACTTTATTTATCTCATTTGAACTGAGTTCTCCCCTGTTGATGAAGAATCATTCGTAAAGCTCTAATTATCATCAGCCAGTGTTAAAAAGACTCTACTGTAAACAATTGATAATGGATTAAACAATCAACTATTAAATGAATCCACATTTAACAATTTAAAGTGTCGCAGGAAAACAGTGTTTTACATTGTTTGGTTCTGGTCATGAGAGGACAAAAAGTTAGCGGTTCACAGATTTCGATTAGCATGTTCCAAAAATCTCTTTCATTTAAAATCCTTTAAATGTCTAAAAAGCGCTTAAATCTCTAAATATAAAAATACAAAGTACAGTATGCAAAATACACTCTTGTATTGGATATCAAAGCAAAAATATCTATGAAAACATTATTTGAATTTAAATAAACTATGACATGCCGCAACTGTAAAACCTATAAAGTTATTTGAGACTTTAGGTCATTAAAGTCTTTATAAAGGTATTGCTCCTTTTTAAGGAAAAACAAGGTGAACAAATTCTTGTTCTAGTTTGATACAGAAAGAGGGCATTGAATTCACTTGGGTCAAACGATCACTAGCATACTGTGGGTAACCAAAATAAAAGACAATTTGAAAGCAATAAATAAAAGAAAGAAATAAGTTAGTAGGAAACTGTTCAAGTAGAGAGTCCCGTATATATAACCATTGACCGTCAGCCTCTCCTCTCCTTATTGCAGCTTGATTCTGAATCTCATCAGGGCCTCGTACATCGCTCTATGTAAAACTCCAGTTTGAATCACGGTTCAAAATAGAGCTGGTCAAACGCAACGTTTGCATTTGCCTGATCTTCCCAGAGGTGCATCACTTGTCTGTCATGTCATACACATTTAAGACTGTTGGCGCGTTTAGGACCCATGTGTGTCTATATATATATATATATATAAATATCGATGTTAACCTGTGTTTTTGGTTGGCCTAGCATAAAAAAAATCCCCTGAATTCTCAACATCCATATCGGTACCGTTTTCCATCCTCCTCCTCGCGCCGCTCGCTTCCTCTCTGCGGCCTCGGTCTGTTTACGTCTCCCTGACATCTCTTCCTCTTCTCTTTATATCCCCCGTGCCTCCTCACATCGCTTCCTCTCTCTATTTATTCCCTCGGGCGGGGGTGACGAGTTGTTTCTCGCTGGCCGCCTCCAGCCTCCTCCTCTCTCGCCTCCTCGGCCCTCCGCCGCTCCTCCTTCAGCTCCTTGTACCGCCACTTGGGGATCTGCAGCAGGCACCTCCCGTCGGGGCTGTTCCTGGTGCTGCTGCTCCTCCGGCGGACCTTCTCCGGCTCGTAGGTGGGCGCCGGCGCCTTGGACACCCTCACCTTGGGGACGGCGTGGCCCGGGCGCACGCTGCTCCTCCGCAGCATCAGGTGGATGGGCAGCAGGCTGGTGCGCCGGAGCTCCACCGCGTTCCCCCCGGCGGCGCCCGAGGCCACGGTCGATGAGGCGGTCGGGGAGGGGCTGAGGCTGGGCCGCCAGTCAGGGAGAGCCTGAGGCTGGAGGCTGGCCCGGCGCTCGGCCGAGCCCTTGGCCACCAGCGTGACCCGGGAGTTCTGGAAGAGCCGGAGGTCTGCGTCCAGCCGCTCCGGGTTGAGGCGCAGGTCTTTGGCGCGCTGCCGCCGCAGGATCTCAGGCACGGCGTGGCGCCGCTTGCCCACGCAGGGGGGACTCTCCGGACACACCTGGGGGGGACGGGGGGAGAGCAGTGAGTCCATGACAGGGCTTCCCAAAGCGGTTAACAGCCTAGGCGGCCGCCTAAGCAACGCGCACCTGCTGCCTTAACGTCGCTTTTCTTTATTGTAAAATGTATACAAAAGTATAAGATAATCTGAAATTCTGAAAGACAGTCATGCGGCCTGACAGCCTGCATGAACGGAGGATGCCCTGTAGCGATGCCGTAAGCAGTGACTGTGACTGATCACTGCTTACGGACCACTACGTGAACATTAGGTAAGGCTTTAGCCAGCTTTTGGCGGTTAAAATTAATTCCGTCCCTGTTGGAAAACATTGACTGTGTCTTACATGGAATATCTTTCAACTAACCAGAAGAAAAAAAAGTGGCCAGGGCTACAACAGGGTGGCACCAAAAAATGTGCGGGTGTGAGGCGTACTTTGCCTTGTGAAAGATGACTGTCAACAGAAGAGAGCCACTATAAAAGTATCCTGGCTCCGCCTTTCTCTGTCCTTGTTGACGACAGGTAGCATGGACAGACGGGTTTGTGTTCACGCATGTTACCAGAAGGACAGGATCACAATATGCTGCAGCGATATCATTATTATAAAGTGTTTCCCCCCGGAAAACACTTTAAAATAACCCACCTTGACAACATGGCATTTGGGGAATGGTCAAGATGTTATGTCACATGCTAAAATCACATGTTTTTATCAGTAACAGGAAAAAAAAAGGTTAACCGGTTTGACTTGTAGCACATGCAAGCAGAAGATAATAAAATAGGCGACAAAGCCCCCCTTCTGGCCTCACCGTTCGACAGGCCAGCGCGATGAAAGGACTACGCATGGCGGTTGTCACGGTGACCAGGTGGTCGATGACGCCCTGGTCCTCGGGGTCGGTGACGTTGGCGATGTTGAAGGCTTGGCGCATGGTGTCCGACAGACGCCTCAGGCAGCCGCGGTTCTCCTTGGCCTTGAGGACCAAGGGAGCCAGCTTGGGCCACTCAAGGCTGCTGGAGGGAAGGGGAAGGGAATCCGACTCAGATGCATGGCGTTGAATGGACCCGACTTGAGTTTGATTGACTTGAATTCAAATGACTTGAATTTAATCGAATTGAATTTATAAAGACAACTGTTTTCGTTTTGTGGTCTCTCAGCGTTGTTTAAGCGTGTTGCGTGCGTTGGATTGCTTAGCTTCCTCAACACCGATGTCATAGATGATACACGAGGCCGCATGACTGTGCGGTTTGTCAATATTTGTACAGAGTCATACACAAATGACTGTGTCGAATTATCAGTCATGTGCTCAGGATTTTATTTTTTTTTAAATGAAAGAAAGAAAAAAAGAAAAAACAAGCAAATCATTTGTGACATTGAGAAATAGCACTCCATTTGCAAATAACTATTTTGTTTGGGGTTTTGTTCATGGAGAGCAGGTGTAACACTCACTCAAGAGCCTGATCAGTAGTCCTACTTATTCAGACACCTGGCTGAGAGGATAAACAGGTGTGGCGGGCTGGCTGCCCATCAACCTTGACCCTGCTGTCCAGACGCTGAGCCGACCCACGTCAACATATAGCGTGAGCCGGCACACTGATCCACGCTGGCTTTACTCCGTCTATTCCCAATGACATGCAGCCTAGACCAAGACAAAAGGCGTCCCACCGCCATCGTTATCAGGGCGGCATGTGGCTCAGGAGGTAGAGCGGGTTGGCTGTTAACCGGAAGGCTGCTAGTTCGATCCCTGGCTCCTCCTCGCTGTGTGTTGATGTGTCCCTGAGCAAGACACCTCACCCTGACTGCTCCTGACGAGCTAGCTGTCGCCTTGCCTAAATGTTAGGTCATGTTGTAAAGCGCTTTGAGCGGCCACTGGTTCGATAAGCGCTATATGAA
>OLKM01001396.1:118866-121366 GCA_900291075.1 Melanogrammus aeglefinus | reverse complement strand
GTAACTGTCGGATTAGCAGGAATGAGTTCACTAACCCTAGCACTGCGCCACACATCTCTGTCTGGTTACAGACAGAGATGGGCACACACACACGCACCACACACACGCACACACACACACGCACGCACGCGCGCGCACACACACACCACGCACGCACACACACACAGCTTTTTATGTCCTCTCTCTCTCTGTTCTGTTTCATTGCTGCACGCCCTCTTGCATGCAGTTTCCATGTCTCAAAAGGATCCCAACTAAAAATGTTGACCCTCTCTGTCTATCTATGTCTTTCTCTCCCTCTCTTTCCATCTTGCATACCTATACATACATAAGCTATTGTGTACGTGTGTACATTCTCGGCCAATAGCAGCCGGGTTGGTCTGCACTGAGGTGGGACGGACTAACAGCCTCAGTCAAGTGACTTAGCAAAGTCTCCATACATGACCAGCTGTCATTTCCCCTTTCCCGACACTGATAATACCCTCCCACTTAGCACCAGATCCTGTTAGACTGATTAACAAATAGACTGAATGATATGATAACACATAAATAAATAAATAAATCAAACAAATGAAAAAATAAATGGAAAATATAATAAATATAAAGGGAAAATAAACAATACAGCACAGATCTGCAATCACTGCACAATGCACCATAAGCCAGCACTTAACCGAGTCCTGATCTAATGAGATACACATCAACCGATGGAGTCAAGTCCCTGCACTGGTTCACAACCTGGAAACAATCAGCAAGAAAGCTACTCCCAGCAAAGGGGCTTTGTGTGTGCGTGTGTGTGTGTGTGTGTGTGTGTGTGTGTGTGTGTGTGTGTGTGTGTGTGTGTGTGTGTGTGTGTGTGTGTGTGTGTGTGTGTGTGTGTGTGTGTGTGTGTGCTGTGTGTGTGTGTGTGTGTGTGTGTGTCAAACACACAATAGATAAACACACACACACACGCACACACACACACACGCACAAACACACACAAACACACACACACACACATACAAAGAGACATATATTATATCACGCAATTGTAAATTAAAAAAAGTATAACCGAAATCAATTGGGCAGAAATTGATTGACTATACAGGGACTTCAAAATGATCCAGTCATCCAATGATCAGTTTGATTTGAACAGTTTCTAAAGCAAGTCCCTGATCAAAATGTGCCACTGCGGCTAATTGTTGAGCCTTTGAGCTTTCTAAGTAACATTTAGATTAAGATAAGGGTAACCAGCCTTAATGCGTACCCCCTTCAAAGTAAACACAACAAATGTCCAGTATCGATCACACACACACACACACACACACACACACACACACACACACACACACACACACACACACACACACACACACACACACACACACACACACACACACACACACACACACACACACACACACACACACAGCTGAAATATGGCAAACATAATATTAGCTCACAAACTATAAACTGCGAGAACACACAATCAGTAATCTGGGGTATATCCAGAGCCAGAAATAGAAGGGCTAAGCCTTACCAGGCAGCCACTAACGTGAGAGGGACAGAGAAACAGAGAGGGAGAGGAAGAGTTGGAGGGAGAGAGGGGTAGATAGAGAGGGGATGAAGGTTACGGCTTAGGGGCGAAGGGGAGACGTACTGTGGCCATTGTTCTCTCGGTGACCTCCACCTCGGCCGGTTTTGTACTGTGAACTTCTCTGCTGATCGAAACTGTAATCAACTCATGAGACATTTTGTTTTGTCTCACATATTGAGCGATATATGAGGAGGACATTTCTACTTTGACTTTTAATAAAGACGGCTGCTTAGATAAATAGTCTCTCTCTCTCTCTCTCTCTCTCTCTCTCTCTCTCTCTCTCTCTCTCTCTCTCTCTCTCTCTCTCTCTCTCTCTCTCTCTCTCTCTCTCTCTCTCTCTCTCTCTCTCTCTCTCTCTCCCTCTCTCTCTCCCTCACTTCCCCCTCTCTCCTGGTGAAATGCTACATCAATGTTTTTTTCCTCATTTTCCACTTTCACACAGGAAGCAAGAAGGGACCAACGATTGGCTGAGTGGCGGTGCCAGCACCCGGAGGTGATGGACTGGCTAACAGGTTCAACCGGCCCGGCCCATGTGGGTCATTTCATTGCCTCCCTCCCCATTGCCCTCCGATGCGAGACCAGTGAAGTCGCTAATCAACACACGACCAGAACAAACCCCATCTGTTATGGTCTGGCTCTTACACCACAACAAATACAGAAGCCACGCGTAGTTTTAACTACGTCTGTATATTTGTATATTTATTTAACAAAAATGAAGTTAAACCATCCCAGAATGTGCTGTTGGCCAAAGGATTAGGGTTAGGCCACTCGAAGCACACAAGCTCATGACAGTGAGCTTGGCAATTCTGGAATAAACAATGTGTTCAGACATCGTCGGGAATTAAACTCCTCAAAACTATAATGGTTGTAAGTGTACGTTCTTCATCGGGGGGGGGGGGGGGGTGCGCGCAGTGCGTCAGAAGCTCC
>OLKM01001396.1:53866-116366 GCA_900291075.1 Melanogrammus aeglefinus | reverse complement strand
CCTTCCTTGGGCTTGGCCGTGGTTTGAGGCGGTGAATGCAAATAAGAAGTGAAACCTTCTGGACACAAAATACATAACAGCCTTCCCAGTTTTCATCCCACCTACAGGTCTCCTCGCACATAAAAAACACCCTTGTGTGTTTCAGCCATGTTCAACGGCAGTATGCAGCCAAGAAAGAAGTATTTATATCCAGGCAATAACTCATAACTCAATAACTTAGCTTAACCGAGAAATATTAAGATCATGTCTGCAACAATGTAAAAATATCTCTTTAAACTGAAACATTAACCGGAGGCTTTTGTTTTTACAGGAAACAGAATCGGATTTAATCTTTTTGATGAGCATCTGGCTACCTGAGGTTCGCTGACCATTTGCAAATAAGTTCTCCTTAACACACACACACACACACACACACACACACACACACACACACACACACACACACACACACACACACACACACACACACACACACACACACACACACACACACACACACACACACACACACACACACATAGGTTAAAAGCCACCTTGTTGTAGTTTTGTGCCTATACTTTCGCCACATAATCATTATTGCAGAATAAAAATATGCATACATTGTAGTTGTACATAACAATAGCTACAAATCCATAGCTACATAGCTTTGTGTATAGCTAAAAAACTAAAATACTCAAACACACTCGGATAGCTAAAACACTCAGACACAAAGAAACAGGCAGACACACAGGTCAACGCTACATCCCCTTTCTCTCCAGATGTAAACCCGCAGCATAAAGCAGACAGTGTTGCACAACAGCAACCCTGCATGCATTTAATGACATGCATGCTATTCGACTTATGTCGTTTCTGTTGTGTGCTCTTCCTTCCTGCAGGACGAAGACCTCACCAGTACATTACACAGAGGCCATTCTGTTACAAAGATGGGGGTTGGGGGGGGGGGGATGGAGGAGATGAGAAAAGGGTTGCGCGGGATATGGGGTTGGGGGTATTGGCTATCGAAAAGCAGGGCGTTGGGGTCACTCCGACTGTACAGGCTCTCCACCACCAGTTCAACTTAGTGTTCATTACTAGTGTATTAGATTATCTGCTCAATGTCCCAACAAATGGGGTCTCCAATTTAATTAGGATAGATTCAGCTCTCCCCCCCCCCCCCCCTGGCTGTTGTCCTCTGCCAGGACTCCAGATCCCATTAGAGACTGAGATATACTGTGATGTAAACTCACTTATACAGGATATATTCTCTCATATGTAGCTGGATGTACGCTGATATGTACTCTGTGTACTCTGATGTGTACTTGGATATATACTCTGATGCCTACTAATGAGGAAATACTGAGCCGTTTTATGTCAACAGCATATGCACTAAGAGGAGCAAGGCCGAACCATTTCAGAAACAAAATATAGCTTTGAGCATTGATGTAGCACTTTAATTATTTACAATAGAAGAGTGTGTGTATACTTTATTTGTGTAAAATAGGGCAAATCTATGAATGCTCCGTTGGTTGTGGATGAAAACGACTTCAATATTCTCAGCCAAGGCAAACTCGTTGGTGCATGTGTGATTAAACATGATGCAACGCGCGCAGTGGGTCTAATGGAGCGTTCCATTTACTGCCCATTGTAAATGCAGTAAAATGTGTAGATTTAGCAAAACCACAAACATCTCTAACATGCACTCGCACATACACATATACCAGAATAGGCACACACACACCCACAACAAAAACACACACACGCACGCACAACCACGCGCGCACACACACACACAGACACACACACAAACACACACGCCTGATTGCATGTTTTGTTGACTGTATTTTCACAGTGCAATAAAGAGCTCAAGGGGGCTCTTTCTACGCTTGTAAAACTAACGACGGGCTGAGCTTCTGTAGGCAGAGTTTCACGCTCAGGGTAAAAGTAAATTGAGAGACGAGCAATTTCAGATGTTATTGACAGAACATTAGGAGTGAGACAAAAAGCAGAGATGGTAAAGAAGAGCATTATATTACCCAGGTCAATGTGTCACATACAAGTCTCTTTTATATTATAACGCCATTACTTTGTTAAACTCACTCACTCACTCACTCACATCACACACACACACACACACACACACACACACACACACACACACACACACACACACACACACACACACACACACACACACACACACACACACACACACACACACACACACCCCTGATGGTATCAAACAGAGAACAATCGAGGCACTTGTCATACACCTGGCCACTACTGGCCACCACTTTGTCATACATAAGCCACTAGCCTACTGTCACCAGATAAGAGCCCACTTTTTTCAATACCTATTTGAGCCTGGTGTATAGTTGCTAGACTGCTAGCTAAATTGCTAGGGAGTAAGCAGGGCCCACCAATCCCAATATGTGTTTACTGTTTGAGTTCCTGCCCCATGGCTTCCATAGGGCCCTGATCTGCACAAACAGAGCCCTCCTCACACTTCAAATCCTGTGTCAAAACATCTTAGCGTCCAATAAGTGTGACTGACGTTAGACATTTGAAGATATAAAATCTCCTAACTCGTACGAGCTACTCTTGTAGGCTTAGTTTCTGAAAGTAATCTGCGTATGCAAACGCCTCTGTCCCAGATGAGTGGTCACACTGAAAACGCGCGCTTCATCTTTCACACGTGGTGCGTTTTGCGCGTACTTACACGCTCGGAATAATGCGTGTATTGAACGGCGATACTCAAATCAGTTTTCCAATAAATCGCACAAAGGTAATCACGAACACACGTGTGTACCAAACACGATCAAAACGACACAAACAACAAAAAACAACAACTACTCATCCGAGGTGTTCCCACTCATCTCTCATGAGACCCATCGTAAGCCTACCCGGTGGTTTCTATCGGTCCTCCGAACCTCTTCCTCGTCCACCCCCTGGCGCACCATGATCCGCACGACGGCCGCGTTGTTGGTGCAGCACGCCTGGTACAGGGACAGAGGCTCGGCGAACTCCGGAGACGGCGTGCCCCCGAACACGTCGTCTTCCGGCGGGTAGAAGGAGTCGTCCGAGGCGATGCTGCGGGAGTCATCCAAGTCCTCGAAATCGATCTCTTCGAACTCGTCATCGTCGTTCTCCTCGTCCCCTTCATCCTCTAGTTCGTCGTTTTCTCTTAAGGAGCTGAGATAGGTATGGTCCTGGTCAGAACCGGGCGCGATGACCGGGTGGACGTGGGCGATGCTTCTCCCGGCTGGAGCTTTCTGCTGTTGTTGCTGCTGCTGCTGTTGCGCTGACTGGAGTTGTGTTGCGTGTTTGCCGCGCGTCGAGGAGCTGCCTCCATCCCTGTCGTCCGTGATCAGCACCATCTAACCCCGGGACCCTGGCTCAGTGTCCTCGGGGACAGACAGACGAGCGAGAGACGCACCTCCCGGTGCATCGGGCAGCAGGGGAGGAAGGGGAGGCTGGTTCTGTGTTCACAGCATCACCGCTCCGAATAGCGAAGCCGTGAAAGCGAAGCTGCTGAAACTTTCTTGTAGGCCTACTCTCTATGTAAATACACAAAAAAAATACACAAAAAAAAAACGTCCGTTAAACCCTATTGTTATCCCTAATCCGCCATGGCGTGTTGAACGACACTTTCTTTTGTGAGACGATCATAAATAAATTATAATAGGGCCTATAAATAAATGTTTCAAAAGATCCACGCGAAGAGTTGTTGACAGCGGTTAAAAGCCAAAGTAAAACGTCCCAAAAAGTAAAGTTGGTTGGAGTAAAAACGATCTTCAAACAAGTGTAGGCCTACTCCGTAGATTAATGGCTCACTGGCTTGTGTGTAGCATGCAGTGTGAGCAAAACTGCAGTGCTCACACACACACACACACGCACACACACCACACACACACACACACACACGCAAACACACACGACCGTCCCATGCAGAACGCCGAGAGACAGACGCCTGGTAAACTGTAGTGGCCACTAATCCGGTTAGATCCCTCTCCCTCTACTCTTCCCTCCTCCCCCTCTCTCTCTGATGAGGATTAATCCTCCTCTCTGTTGGAGGAGCTAAGAGTCTTTTGTTGAGATTGTCAAATTAAAATGACTCAGTGTACAAATATTGCGCTAGAGGCAATGATTATTTTCACTCTTCCATAGTTGAAGAAGGAAAACTAAATTATGCTTATGTAACATGCTTTTCTTAATCTGTTTTGGAAACATACGCCTACGCTATGAGTGACAGACCCTGGGTGTGTCTTCTCATGTAGGCCTACAGTGTATTGTTTTACATCATGGATGATAGCCCAGGGAGTCTGTTCACAACCAAAAGCATGTGAATAATTGTGTAAGATTTTATTTTTTGTCTCATGTAAAGTCAGAGGCTACTACTCATAGAAAACACTGCAGGGCAAAAGTTAGACAAAAGGACAAAGTCATGTCTAACAGCCTTAGGGGTCATATCAAACAGTGTGTTCTTTATAGTGCACTGGGCACTGTGTCACAGATGTGAACCCATTTCCTTTCCAATGTTCTATAAAACAATGCAACGGTTGTCAGTGTATTAAGAAGAGTCGGGAGTTAAAGAGCACCGATATTTGGAATAATTACGATTCAAATTGAACTCATCTTTCAAAAATGGATCATCAATTTCCTTGATTAAAAGCAGGGACGAAGAAGAGACAGCGACGGCAGAATACGTTGACGTCATTTTTTTACTTCTTCATTTCTGCGTTTCCCACCATTAGTGCGGGGTCAGCTGACGCAGCTTCTGGTGTAAATGCCTCACACCTCCTTGACGAGTACCAGGTTAAACTGAGGACAATGTCACCTCTCATATGCAATAGAATAGAGTACAATAGAATTGGTAGAGAGATAGACAGACCAACAGACAAACAGACTTTATAGATTAGGTATGCTAGAGTAGTTCTTCAAAACACTGAATACGATACTTTATTTACTAAATTAACTTCAAAGAAACAAATGTATAAATTAGTGTTGTTGGGGGTTAATCCTTTGACTGCTCCATGTGTCCCTGGCTGGTACGCTTTATATATATACGGCTGGAACCAGCTGCTTTGTTTAAGTGCGGGCAAGTGGCTTCTGTTTTTTTGTCTTTTTCCACTGATTAGCAGGTCTTTTATTAGCTGGCTCACATCTGCTCTGGAAAAAAGGAAAAAAAAATCCTAGTGCAAAACAATCCCAGTGTGTATCCATAATTACAGCCCGACACAACTCTGGGTGTGATTCCCCTATGTCACACACACACACACACACACACACACACACACACACACACACACACACACACACACACACACACACACACACACACACACACACACACACACACACACACACACACACACACACACACACACACACATCATAGCCATAGGTACCAGCTTTGCAGGTGTGCTTACATGTCCCTCATCCGCTATGCCAAGGTATAGCCGTATGTGTGGCTTTTATGCTGTTGAAGTCAGGCTCTGCTGTCTCTGTATTCACTGCCTTACCCCGAACTAAGTACAGAAGAAGAGACAGAGCCTTATGGGTCATCTAACCCTCGAGCAACATGATCTCTGCATATGAAAATGTTTCACTGACCTTAATCCTCGTCTGTGACCTTGTAATGTGTGTCACGTGGTGGTAGGACCTGCACCGGCCTGTCTGTCATTTGTTTTGAAAGGGGGAACCCTAAGTAGTGCAAGACAACAGATAACCCACAAAATTTTCAAAGCCCATGTGTTGTTGGCTATAAGACACTGAAGACAGTGATGTCATGATACAACCGTGACTTGGGCGCCACATTCACGTGTTTTCCGCAAAAGCAGCGCTTTCGCCGGCACCGTCAACAACAGTCCCAGTCAGGAAAGAATGCACCACACAGAAAAACACATCCATAAATAACTTTTCTACCGTTTCTTCTAGTGAATAAAACAAAGATGAATGTATTCAAGCACCTACTCAGAGGTTACAGGTGCCAGAGACAAAGTAATGCCCTACACACCCATTGTTTTCTTTCTTTATTTTTCAAATCCCAGAAATACCAACATAAGGCGCCACAAGTCTTCTACAACCCTGTTGTCTACAAGCGTCTTCCTTTCATGTGGTGAAAGTGTTCTCTTCAGTCAACAAGTTTCTACCAGCACACATCCTGTTGTGCCTTAATTAAAACCATGAAGCAAATTGCTTCTGCTTTCCCTATTCGGATACAACCAGCCAGGGCGAGTATTGGTACAATGTAACCTTGATGCAGAGTTCAAAATATGAACAGAGTGTGGCTTTTTCCCTTTGTGAGGTCAAACGAAAAGGGAACGATTTGTATGAAAATAGGATAAAGCCGAAAGAGAGTATGGAGAACCAAATTAGGATTAAAGTGACTCTTTAGTGTACTTAGCTCGCTGCAGAGCGGCGTACCTGAGCACTGCCTGGGCCTGTGAGCACATGTTTAAACAAATAAATAAACAAAGAGTCCTTTGCTTCCAGGGAGTCAGGCAAGTCTCTGCATGCCTTCCCCTAGGACCCCTGGTTCAGTCCTACCGCGATTCCTTCCTTAAAACCACACTCAACCAAAACAGCCCCCCCCCCCAGCCCCCCCACCCCCTTCCCTGAAAAAAACAAAAATCCTCTCTCGGCTTTCGACATACCTGGAGCAGGGCCGCCTCACAAAGATCTCTTGTAAAGTGTGCACCACGGCACAAACACGCCTCTGTGTGTGTGTGTGTGTGTGTGTGTGTGTGTGTGTGTGTGTGTGTGTGTGTGTGTGTGTGTGTGTGTGTGTGTGTGTGTGTGTGTGTGTGTGTGTGTGTGTGTGTGTGTGTGTGTGTGTGTGTGTGTGTGTGTGTGACTGAGTGATTAAATCAGAATGAGAGAGGAGAGAATCTGTGAGAACAGTTCGCTTATGTTTGTGTGCAAAGCCAAAATGAGGGCCGGAATTAAGCTGGACTGAGTGTAGAGAAGAGGTTGTGTGTGTGTTAGCAGATTTTTTCCTATTAACTCAGTTCCTCTCTTCTCCCTTTTCTTTACAGATCAGGGCTAATGACGCCACATTTGAATGTCTTGATTAGAAACTCCTGCTATGATTGGTAAATAGCGTGGGATGAAAAACATTGATTATATTCAGAGAGCTCTGGCAAAGCGAATGCGTTTAAATTTAGAGACAGCGTTGTCGCCGCCTACTCAAAGATGGACAATGTCAATGGAGCACAAGTAGCAATTAAGCAATTTTAATCACCAAGCTTTTCTGTTTAATTGGGATTTGTGGTGTGTGTGTGTGTGTGTGTGTGTGTGTGTGTGTGTGTGTGTGTGTGTGTGTGTGTGTGTGTGTGTGTGTGTGTGTGTGTGTGTGTGTGTGTGTGTGTGTGGTGTGTGTGTGTGTGTGTGTGTGTGTGTGTGTGTGTGTGTGTGTGTGTGTGTGTGTGTGTGTGTGTGCGTGTGTGTTCGTGTGCATGCAGATGTTTGTTGGGTTTGTTTGTGCAGATTAGCAAACACAATCCTCATACTAACCCTCACGCTGGAGAATCAACTTTATTCGTTACTATTGACATATTTTGTTCAATCATTGCTGCAAAGCCATAAGTGACATAAATAAGACATATGTCTACGTTAAAAACTCAGGGATAAAAAAACACACTCTTGAGAAACACACTCGGCACGCGAGACTAATGACACGCATGGCAGAGAGGTTCTTTCTCCCAAAGGTCAAATATAAGTGCCTCTTCCGCCATGGCCTCGGGCAGTTTCTTTCACAATGCCCCAAGAACTTATGGCGTCTGTGATACACCCGATTCAGCACGATATAAATATGCCCCCCATAGAAATATGTTTGACATCCGATCGATGAGAACATTATGCTGTTAGGTCAAAGGTTGAAATGCAATCTGGGGGTTGGGGGAGGAGGAGGGGGGGTGGTTGGGAGGATGCATGGGTTTAAACACTGCTTAATGCTGTTTCAAATGGATACCAGATCCTCCACACATCTACATGTAGGCCTAATCTTCACGATGACACACAAATTTGATCGCTGGTCCGTTCTCAGCAGGGTCTCCCCCCCCCCTGAGCCCGACTCGACACGCAAGTTCAGCTTTCTCTCTCGTTTACGTTTAAAACCAAACCCGTCGTATGCTAGGTAGCTTCTGCGACGGCGGCACGCTGAGACGGCCCTTCAGAGTTCACCGTGGCAGGGGACGACATGTCCACGTTCTCGAGATGAACAAAGTCCAATGGCTTCACCATCCCCCCCTGCAGCGCCCTGGACAAAAAGGAAAAGAAACAGGATAGAAATAAAATAATAAAATGCCTCCGGTTGATTTACACATGACATAAATGTCCACATACAGGTGGCTGGTGTTCCTGGGATACACACACACACGGTGGTGAGTTCATATGCGAGCGCACATGAGCGCTGGAAGACGGCCCACCTGGTGATGATTCAACCGGGTTGTTTCTTCCAAGAACTGCCTCAATGATCAGATATGACTTTCAGATGAACCCCACACAACGCAATAGTACCCAGGCATTTACTGGGAAGCACTGAATCACAGTACATCTCTGTTCACATCATCCGTATCTCAAATTGTTTAGCATACAGAAGGCCAGTTTACAGAAGCACCATGAATTATATTTGCAGATAGATGTTAAGACAGCATTCTGGGAAAGACACGGCTGAACTATGGACCTATTCTCATTATGTCTATTGGCAGCTGGCTATATGATCTACTGCCCGCCATGTACACCGCTGTCTCTCTCTTTTACTGGAACTCTTTCTTAATGTCTCTCACTCTCTCTCTTCTTAACACTGCTCTGCCACATTCATCGTGTCTCTGGAGACGAGGGGATTCACGAGCCCGTCTCAGGGAAAGAGCACGAGGGTTGTGCAATAGTCCTGTCTTGGTGGGAGATGCAGGGTACAAGATTTCAAGCAATGACTTAGATTCTTGTACCATCTGCTCACACAGGGACTACCCCCAACAAACCAGCAGCAATGAGCGTTTTCTTGGCACCTAGTTTCGCACTGGCACTGAAAGAGAATACAAAGGTATGGGTAAGTGAGAAAAAGTAGGCTATTGGTGTCGTTGTAAAAATTAAAAACGGAAAAAACTAAAATAAAAGAATAAAATTGTCAAAATACTAATGAGAAAAAAAAAGTTGTATTGTCCATTCTGGGCCATCTGTCTTTCTCAGACAGAAAGTTAAACTCTTCCTTACTAACCAAGGCATTTATTTTGGGTTTTCTTGTGAAACACATATGAGGGCATAACAATATGAGGGCCTAACAATATGATGACGCATTCCACTGAGGCTGTGTAATATGGGTGGAGTACACATATATACAGTATGTGTGTGTGTATTTCTGTGTGTGTGTGTGTGTGTGTGTGTGTGTGTGTGTGTGTGTGTGTGTGTGTGTGTGTGTGTGTGTGTGTGTGTGTGTGTGTGTGTGTGTGTGTGTGTGTGTGTGTGTGTGTGTGTGTGTGTGTGTGTTTGTGCGCGCGCTCTTCTGAGGCAGAGTTCTTCAACAATGTGTGTGAGGGGGAAATATGCTATGTATGATTCACCAAACTGTGTTAGGGGTTAGATGTACAGTATGTGCTCACACACACTCGAGTCTCGAGGTATGTAAACCATGTGTCCTTGCTGTATTTCGCTACATTCTCCAGCCTTACTCAGCTAATGAGGGATAGTGTCACAAGAAGGACACATGTATGTGTGTGTTTGTGCATGCATGTGTGTGTGTGCGAGTGCGTTTATTCACACAGTGGCCTGAAAGTATTGAACAAGATAGTGCCTGCTTTATCTCTTTCAGCCTCATCCTCTCAAGGCATCTGCTTCGACCTCCTCCCCTCCCTTTCTATTTCCTCTTCCTGCCAGACACACCAAAAGTAAAAAAAAACAAAAGAAAAACAGGCCTCAAAGGCAACAGGCTCCCCAGGCTGACCCAGGCTGCTCTAGGTGTGATAAATGAACTGAAGCCAAGTCAGGCAATGGTGGGGGACAATCTCTTAAGAGCTGTGATATAAATAAAAAAAAAGAATGAAAGAAAAGGCAGATTCGACGCAAACTTCACCTGACAACTCTCAGATAAGAGCTCTTTGTGCTCTCTCTGGCTGTGTGCGAAAACATGACGACCACCACCCAAAAGGGAGGCTTTTATACAGCAAGACGGTGATTTATCACAGGCTATTGTGCAAGGTGCCAGCGATTAATTGGACCGAATGCCAGGCGACAACAACCGCCAGGGGTTTCGAAAGCATGTAAGGCTCTTTTCTTTCATTCACCCAAGTACTGTACTATTTTCTGTATTGTATCCCTTTTAAATGATTTGTCCATGTCCTTCCTCACTTCCTTTCTTCCATCCTGCCTTTCTTTCTTTTGTCTGTCTCCGTCCCACTGTCCGACGCTGACTTCCTGAGGAAGTGGAACGGTTGAATCATACTGCCCTGCCCCCAAAAGTTGCGCAGAAGGATTTTTTTTGTGTGTGTTTCCTGTTAGGGGTGGGCCAACTCCTCTGTGTACAATGGCTTGGTAGAGGAAGCCTTAGAGGTATTTTAAGGAGATATTAAAGAGGTTTTGTAGGCTTCTGTGCACGTTCTGTTTGCTCTGTACAACCTATTGTGCAGACTTGACCCATGATGGACAAACATGGTCGTACTTACACACACACACACACACACACACACACACACACACACACACACACACACACACACACACACACACACACACACACACACACACACACACACACACACACACAAACACACAGATATATATTCAATCCCACACGCAGACACGCACGCACGCACACTCACACGCATGCATGCACACCCTCTCCGACAAACAAAGCGAGGGGGGCGTACGCTTGCATCCGCAGGTTGTCGAGGTAACCGCTGATGTGGTCGGGGGGGATCTCCCCATCAAGCCCGGCCAGGTAGGTGTAGAGGCTGGCAAAGGTGTCAAAGCGGATCCGCGATGCTGAACCCTCCTCTTCCTCCGTCAGGAGCTCACAGGCAAACTTCAAGGCACTGGTGATGGTCTAAAAAACACACACACACACACACACACACACACACACACACACACACACACACACACACACACACACACACACACACACACACACACACACACACACACACACACAGTTTAGAATTATGACCAACAAGACGTGTGTCTGTGTGTGTTTGTGTGTGTGTGTGTGTGTGTGTGTGTGTGTGTGTGTGTGTGTGTGTGTGTGTGTGTGTGTGTGTGTGTGTGTGTGTGTGTGTGTGTGTGTGTGTGTGTGTGTGTGTGTGTGTGTGTGTGTATGTGTGTGTGTGATTGTGTGTGTGTGTATTTTAAAGTGACCAATGGCCATACAGTATATGCCTGATCTATATGGGACAACCATACAGAGGCACAGAACGTTGGGGAAAATAATTAAATACAATAGCAAAATTAGAGCATGATTGCCCCCATGTGGACAGAATATACACTTGATATTATGTATCATAAGTCTAAACTATTCAATTGAAAGTGTGCATAAATGTTGGCATTTGTAAGTGAGTGTGTTAGGCATAAATTTACAGATTCCATGATCAATATGTTATTTTTCCACAAAGTTCAGAATTAATTGGATAACATTAACAGCATACCGATATCGGTGTATTGTACATCAGTAAACCCAATGTATTTATGTCCCCATAACAATGTCATTTCTATGTCATGATTCGACACATATCTCTATCAGTAGGTGGTCTTTGTTCCAGTACATCCTGAGTATATCTTCTCACCCCACCAAGGGAACTGCAGCCTAAGGCCAGGAAGTGCATCCAGTGGACCTCTGAGCTGAAGTTGCCCAGAGACATGATGGTCTCAAGCTGCATCATGGGTAAACACAGCCCCTTCCATTTCTTTTGCAGCTCCTCCCGGCTGCACGTCTGCTCGTGGGAAAGCTGACAGAAGAATTGGGTGGGGAGAGCGGGAATTATTATTACAGAAGCAAACACGAGAGAGAGAGAGAGAGAGAGAGAGAGAGAGAGAGAGAGAGAGAGAGAGAGAGAGAGAGAGAGAGAGAGAGAGAGAGAGAGAGAGAGAGAGAGAGAGAGAGAGAGAGAGAGAGAGAGGGAGAGAGAGAGAGTGGGAAGAGGAGGCTTAATGGAATATAATTTGATGCAGTTTGGAGAGGCACCCTTTTTTCTTTCCCCCAGATCAATATAAATCAAAAATAAATAAATAAATATGGTGGCGCTATAGCAACGGTCCAAAAATGCAAACATATCTCATAACCGCTTTCACTTAGAGTCATGATACTTTGTTAACACGTGCACATCCTCATGGTGAACAAATATGCCTCAAGAACCTATGACTTTATTTGGATGGATTTACGACTATCTCGAACTTTGTTAAAAACCTTCAACTCCCTAAGGATCCTAGGTTTTTTGACTTAGACAAAAATCCTTTTGCACCTTTCATCTATGGACCAATGTCTTCAATCTGACATTAATCGAAGTCTGTAGAACAAAAACTAAAGCGCCCAGGAGCCATTGACTTCTAAAAAGGGTGTGGTTTAAAACGCATACAGACTAAAATGCTTATATCAACATCAAAATGGACTCCTATGTTCTTGGGTCCAATACAAAAGTTGTTCCGAATCAAATTCTGAACAAGATGGACTCAACATATTTCCAATTAGGGCGTGGCATCGAAATGGGCGTGGCCTGTGACAGCTGATTTGCATAACCAGAAGTAAAAATCCCATTTATTTTCTCCATAGCGGATTATTAGCATGGACCTATTATCAGACATTATTAGCGCTAATTTCCTCACCATCCAAGGGAGACATATACGACTTGATATAAGGCCCTGTACATGACACAGTTTGCATGGTATCAACCTTGTTTTAAGAAAAACATAGTTTATGGCACAGAAATCTACCTTGCAATAGTGACAGTATGCTCGTGTGTCGTCTCCAATAAACGTCTTTAATCAGCCCCTTAAAAGCAGTGTTTGCTTCCTACTCTTTTCTATAGCTTTGTTGGTACAGTTTTGACTGCGACATCATGGTAAAGACAGTTTGTGTAGCCTATTTGTCACAGAGAGGCACACACATACAGCGGACGAGGTGAGGTGAGTAAGGGACTGAGCCTGAGGCAATGTGAGTCAAACTGTAACGCAGTGATTTATTTAGTGCAGTGATTTATTATTTTATTTAGACAAAGAAAATATGACATTATCCCGCACTGACTGTTCGTCTGGGGGGGAGGGGCGGGAACTGTCGGCGGCGGCTTGCTGGCCGGGACGCGGATTCATTCGCAGCCCGGATGCCGAGGCATGAACGTCTCCTGTTAGCTCCTGCTAACAGAGCAGCTGGGAGGGACTGCTACGCGAGGACTGGGCCGCCTGTATGTGCTTTGAGACGGGGGAAGGGCCGCGCAGGCACCCGCTGCTCGTTGTGAAGAGGTAATAGCGACAGAAACAGGTGGGCGGTGCAGTGAGCACACTGCACTGTGGTAGTTGGAGGATTTCTTACTTTTGAGCCAGAGACACTTTCTGCTTTTTCTCAGGCTAGGATTAACCGATTACAATTTTTTTTGCACATTTATGATACATAGAATTATTTACTTAATATAACCTTCATATCTCCACTGGTGGAGTATCCCTTTAATAGTCTGTGTCACAGTCTTAATGGTCTGACCGGGTCTTCATGGTCTGCGTCAGGGTCTTAATGGTCTGTTAGGGTTTTAATGGTCTGACAGGGTCTTATTGGTCGGCTTTAGGCTTGACACTCGTAAAATGCTGCTTGCAGCTTTAATTAGGATGCCAAGCACAAAGTGCAAAGGCAACCTATTGTAATTGTTAGTTTTATTATTATTATTTTTATGTGACTAAAATCACCACACTTCATAGAAGGAATGTTTGATTTGAGCGGGACCAACTTAGTGGCTGTTGGGGACCAAAGTTTCAACTGCTCAAGTAAAATTAAGTTGATTGACAAAACAACATGGCAGAGGCTCAAAATCGTCCAAAATTAACTTAATGCCAAAAGGCAAGGTTAACTTAAAGTAATCCTCATCAAACTTGGTGTACTCAAAGAAACATGGATCAAGATTAACCCCTCGCAATGGTATCCATATCGGGCAATAGAGAGCGGTAAAACAATTGCCTGAAAATGCAACCTCTCCAAATGGTACCCAGATCGGGCGATAGGGGGAGCTATATCAATTAACTGAAAATGCAAACTTTGGAAGGACATATTTTCTGACCCCTTTCACCTACAGTAATGAAATTCTGTAGACATTTGTATTTCTTCATGTTGAGCAAATGTTCCAAGGAAACCCAGAACCTGAAACAAAATGGCGGCTGGACGTCCAAATTAGCCCAATCAATAATAGGTGACTAAAGGCGGGGTTAACTTGAGTCAATCATCACCAAACTTGGTGTATTTAAAGAAGCATCGGTCAAGGTTAACCAGACTAAAGTTAATCAAAATAGGACTACAGGGAGCGCTAAAGCGATCAATTGAAAACTTGAAAGAATCATAACTCCTCATTCTTTTCACGTATATTTTTTTCGCCCATGAACAGCTCCAAGCTGAGGCTATTCCAGCGTTGTCAACCGTATGCAAACAAAAACGGTCTTAATTGTCTTCGTCAGGGTCTTAATGGTCTGTCAGGGTCTTCATGGTCTGTGTCAGGTTCTCATTGGTCTGTCTGGGTCTTAATTGTCTGACAGGGTCTTATTGTTTGGCTTTAGGCTTGGAACCCATAAAATGCTGCTTGCAGCTTTAATTATTATTATTATTATTATTATTATTATTATTATTATTATTATTATTATTATTATTATTATATTATTTTATATTGACAACTTTAATGAACAGGTTGGATAGGGTAAAATATGAGTAAAAGTAAATTACAAGCAACGTTCTGTTTTTCATTTTCATCATTTGGCAGCTGATCTGTTGAATAATGAATCCGATTGATATTAGCCTATATTTGTCAAATCAGGCTGGTCAAACATTTGCTGCCACAGTTGGATTTTGTGGCTAAGATACTAAATTATACTAACATTTGGCTGGTGCTGTGCCAAAACAAACATGACTACCCTGTCTCTTGACTGGAATCGTCACATTTCAACAGTGAGAGAGGGAGAGAGAGAGAGAGAGAGAGAGAGAGAGAGAGAGAGAGAGAGAGAGAGAGAGAGAGAGAGAGAGAGAGAGAGAGAGAGAGAGAGAGAGAGAGAGAGAGAGAGAGAGAGAGAGAGAGAGAGAGACGCACCCACACAGATGAATAAAATGACTTGAGAAAGAGAGCTATTTCCCAAATGTACCGGTAAACAAATAGATCCAGGTTGGCATGTGTGGGGAAAAAAAACCGCATCCAAAGGAATGCCTCAAACGCCAACCTGCATCTCGTCTCCAACGCTAGCAAACATACCATCATACGTGTCACACGGACAAGACCGGCACCTTGCTGCTCATAATATATTCTATTCAAATCCTTCAATCCCGCGTTGCGTCATTAATCACCGTTGGCGGTGGCAGGCCTGTGTGCGGTGACAGCACGGTCTCACCTGTTGATGCAGGACTTTGAGCAGACCAGGGGTCAGCCCACTGTCCGTCCTCTGGGTTGCAGTATACGTCTCCACTCGCTCCGTGACAGGAAAGGGCTCTCCTTTAGATAACGCAGAGAAATACCTGGTGGAGTAGGAGATATAGAAATAAACCATCCAATTATTATTGAACGTTTCCCCTTGTTCCGATCGCCAGTTATTTCGCCCTTGTTGGGGAGCAGGGCAAACTAATTAAGCGGTCACTGGAGCGTGTGACAGTCGCCGTGGTGGCAGTGTTTTTTTTTTAATGAGTTGCCTATTCCTAACCTGATTTTTTCTTTTTATCTTTTAGAAAAGTGATTTATGCGACTGCAGCCTATCAATGCATAATGGCCAATAAATCCCCAAATGACACACGCATTACTTGAATTGAAACACGATAGCCTAATATATATAGCGATTTATCTCACGCTGCAGACCACTGCAGCACATCCTTGGGCTGGGTCCTGATGGCTGCCTTCGTGTACTGTTTCAGGATGTCGGGCAGTTCAGTGGGAATTGCGATCTGCTGGCTGCAGTACATGGTATCTGGAGGAGGCATGGCTGCAGAAACACCAATTCATACAGAAATAATCTGTAAGAGAAATAAGAAGCAAACCTTGATCAAAAAACGAAATTAACAAGTTAATAATGTTCTTCCAACTATTCAAACTATCTATTCAAACCCATTAGCGTGTGCCACCCCCACCCCTGTAATTTTGTTAAAGTAGAGAGTAGGAACTGGAAGGTTTGTTTTCATTCATTTCTGGTGACCTCTACTTTTAGTGAGATTGTTTTTTTTTACAAGTTCTTGGATATATTTTAAATACTGTGTAGGCCTACCACATTAAACAGACTTTTGTCACTCACCTGTTGTACTCGTTTATGTTTACGTCCCTTTTATAGGCTACTAGGTCGTAACAAAAATTAAATAAATATATAAAAGGTAAATATATAATAAACTAGGAGTAGGCTACTGCACGTCCTCCTGTAGAATCCAGATCTATTTACCTTTAAAATAATTTAAAGATCGGGATGGTCGCAGATGCTAGTAAGCCCACGGATAATTATTGCATTAATATAATGTAGTTAGAAGCAAATGAGCAGAACTTTAAGATGGGCTCAAGCTAAAATCGCTCCTTGGCTTATCTCACACACGCACACAAACATAGGCTACTAGCTAGGCGAAACAGGTCCTGCTATCAAAGTCCTTCACTCCTAACCCTAACTTTCATCTTGCAGGGCAGCGGTACAGCGCCCAGAGCCTTGTACGACAGTTGATCATTACGTCACCTGGACCTGTTAACGTTGAATAACGACGGAATCATCGACTTCGACACCCAACGGATCCACGGAGCGGGGGACCTAATCCCTATGGCAACAAGGTGTTTATCAGTCGCGTAGCAACCCAGGCGAAACGAGGCGACCCACGGCAGCTAAGTAGAGTCGACAACAATCATACACGATGGCGATGCAAATAAAGTTTAAGGTTTAGAAGGCAGACATCTCAAGTACTTTATTTATAAAGAGTTGTTTTTGAAAATACAGGTTGACACTAACAGAAAAATGGGGGAAAAAATATCACAAGTCCAAGTATTTGGTAGCAGACAGATGTTTGAATAGAGAAAAAAAAGCACAACATTTTTCAGACTCATCAGGACAAAATAAGACGTCAAACGATAAAGACAGACTATATTTCATACTAGTACATGACAGCAGGCACATTCACAAAGTCACTGCCAGCACATTCTCTAGCGAGTGCAAACAAAATGCTTATGACTTGTACACACGTTGGTTGCCTACAGGGAGCAGATGGAAGAATCAGTGTGTCCAATCAATCCCTTTCAGACTCAAACACTTACAAACCACCCAATATCAAGAAAACAATATTCCTTCCAATTCGGTTTTCCCCACGTTGGTAGACATTTCAACAGAGTCACAGAAAGTTTGTTTGGAACGCAATCTTACAAAACTGGCTGGACGCTATAGTGACGACAACATAGGGTTGTCTGGACTTCAGGGACTACACCCCCCATGTGCTGGTTACCCGCCTAACAAAATTAAGGTTTTTCTCCAGTGGATACAAAAATAAAACTGTGCTTATCCCCCCCGCCCCAAAAAACACCCTTCCTGGGGTACCGTCTCCTGTCCCTATAAAAGTCTTGAATCAGATTACATTTTGAGATGGAAATGCCCCAACCGTTCTGTCCGGTTGAAACCACACCCATTCATTCCCTTTGCTTTTAGTAACATAATTGGAGGTTCCTTGCTTGAAATTTATTCAAACTGTTTAATGGTTAGGACTCTTATCGGAATTATGCAACTGAACTGACCCAGGATGCAAATGTTCCCCGGCGATTTTCTTGAACACTTGGCGCATCATCTGTATTTATTAAGTTGAGCATTACAAAAAGCACTGCGGTGCTTAAAAAGCAAAAGGTACTCGAGCAGTAATACCGAGCCAATGCCAATGGACGAAGTCATGCTTTCAATGCAACGCAAGCAGCTAAACGCTACCTTCCCATCAGACCGAATGACGTATCCCTCTGTGTAGTCGATGGTGACACTTTCCCTCAAAAGGTAAACAATGACCGCACCACACCGTCTCTCAAAGTGGACAATATACGTCCGTAGGTCTAAACAGCAGATACATTCCGTCAGTGAAGCCACAACTGGTAGCACTGAGCACCCCACAAAACTCACTTGTACTATACATCTTAGGAACTTCAAAAGAAAAACATTTAAAACCAATACAGGAAACCATATATAAAGACAAGCTACACTGGCAACTACAATTCAATTGTGGGAGATGAAAATAGTTTGATAAAAACAAAACAAAAACATGTTCAAAACGCTGTCGCTTTTGTGCTCTAACCTCAGATCCAGAAGGTGTTAATGTTAGCAGATGGGAGACGCAACCATCCCCGAGGGCCAATTTGCTTAACCACAACTTAAGGTATGTAACGCTCAATGTGTTACTGTGTTCTTTATGTTTTTCTCGTTCTCGCAGTGGTCGACGCTGACGTTTCTATCTCTTGCCTCTCTTATTGCCTACGGGGGGCTTCTTGAGCTGGAGGGCGCCCGGCGTGCCGAAGCCCACCGCGGGGGGGTTGGAGACGCCGAACGTCAGCCCGGCTGAGGCGTTGAGGCCCGGGCTGCTGAAGTTGAAGCCCGAGGTGTTGCTGCTACCGAAGCCTGGATGGGACGGAGAGAGGCAGAGAGGGAGAGACGGACACAGAGAGATAAGGTTCAGAGTGTATACAGAAAATAATACCCCACTTATAACCGATATACATCCAGCTAAATAAGGACCAGAGCGAGAGCTAGAGAGAAGAGATCATTACTTTCCTTACTGTAAAATAACATGTTATTTACCATTTAGAAGACATTTCTATCCAAGGTGACTTGGAGCACAGTCAGTTACATATGGAATTGTGGAGGGATTAAGCAGCAGGTAGAGGTGACGCATGCTACTCAAGGACGCCTACCGGTACACTGTGGACATGGGGCATCGAACCCAGTTACTTTCGGCTGGGAGTCGAACACCCCAGGAGCCACTCCACTAACCTGGCCCAAAACGAGATACAGAGGTTTTGTTTTTTCCTGCTGGTTTGACACAGGTATGCGTGTGTGTGAGTCCCCGAGACGCGCACCGAGTTAAGTGCATGTACCTGCACTCAGACTGCCTCCTGTGGGCTTACTGGTGGAGAAGCCGAAAGTGGAGCCCCCCGTTCCCACCCCGCCAAACCCCGGACCCCCACCATAACCTGTGGTGGAGAGAGACAGGGAGGTTAACTCTGGTGTTGGCACTCACGCACACATACACACACACACACACACACACAAAAGATGAGTCCCAGAAAGTAGCGGCAGAGCTTCAATAAGAGGCACACAGTCATATGAACAAAAGCTATTTTCACACAGCACTATGCGCAGGCCAAGACCGCCATTAGAATTAACAAGGCGGAACACAGCGAGTCAAAGGATGGATTGCACTGCACCGCCATTGCATAGCAATGTCAAAATAAAACCGAATGCATGGGAAAGCAGATCTAATGGGACGCTGAATCGCATCCGGACTGCTCACAAAAAAAAAACACTTTTTCATGGCGAGTGTCCCATGGCCACTGTAGACTCGGCATGTCACAACTTTAACTGGTGGTTTGGCTGCATATCGTCGTGGTGGGGAGGAAACTACAATGGCCTTGAGATGTAGCCACGGCGCAATGTTTTATGCAGCCAAACTGACAGCAACGTCGCTGGTTCTCGTGCATTCATCTACTACACTACTACTGCTGCTGCTGCTCTTGGATCTAGTAGTCCTACTGCGTTAAGGCAGAACTTCTACTGGAAGATGGCACAGAGCCTGGTCCGGAAACCCAAAGTGAGTTACGGAGATATTCTACCAAAGGGAGGGTGATTTGCACAGTAAAAGAAGTAGTTGAAGATTCAGAAGGGATTTTGATTAAATGTATTCCTTCAGTGGCTCGTCTGCAAGGTATCGGTTTAGACCTCTGTAGACCCCTTTTTTACAGCTAGGGTTGATGCTGGCAAAGTTTGACTTCACCAATCACGTGCCTTAAGATCCGTTTCCAGCAACATGATGAAGTGAAAGAAAGCAAACCACCCGGTCACTAAGGACTGTGCTCGTCTGCCTTCAGACTTTAAATAATTCATCAACAGTCTGATCTTTGTGAGCAACTTGTCTGAGCAAGGCTGGGTAGAGAAGTTCAAGTTTCCCCACAGTCATCACTTGTTTGCGAAGACAATAGAATAATAATTGAATAGAAAATTGTTGACGTTGTCTACGTTGAGATGCAAATCAGCCATGATTTTGTTCAACTCGCTCCAACAAATTTGATGATCCTTTGACATCCATTCTATTCCAATGTGTAAAGTAGCTCCCATAGCTGTACCTTTGTTTTGTCCAACAAAGTAAGTGCAACAACAGTGTTTTCTCCAGTAGTGCCAACAAATTAACCAACCTGCTCGTCATTTTGCGAGAGTCGAACGAAATCCTGACTTATTTACATTGACTGGGAATTTCAATAATCAACCATACCGTCAAGCGACTTTTTTTTAAAAAAATTCATCAATATGATCCACTAACAAATTAAAAAGTGATGGCTGCGTCAAAACTTTAAGTATATAATACAAAGCTTCTAATAATGAAACTATTAAAATAAATCGCTTAAAAAAACACAAAAAAGGAAAACAAGTCTATGATGAAGCATGGTGAAAAAGATGAACAGAGGCAGTACCTCCAAGGCTGGAAGAGCCCAGGTTAGTACCGACTCCCGAGGCAAAGGGGTTCCCGAACCCTGCACCCAAGGGTGCCTGGGACCCTGAGTCAGAGGGAGAAAGAGAGAGAGGAGAGAGAGCATACGCTTAACTCCTCCAAAGTTCAAGTTTGACTTTGAAATAACTGGAGCAAAAACTAGACACTACGTTATGTAAAGCAGGCGAAGGACTTATAACTTTAATCAATAATGAATAGCTTATCTTTGTGCAGGGTTGCATTCTCTGTGTGTAATACCGTACTTCACTTGCTGAGGTGCTAAACCAAATGAGCCAGTCAGAGCCACGATGGCACCTTATAAATGATGTGGATGTCAAAACTGATGGCAGAATAGACTGATAATTAGGGACAAAGCAATTGTTAGTACAGTCCACTAAACTATCTCCATTGATCTTACCCTCAACCAAGTTTGATTAATCGAATGACTAACATGCATCATCAACAAGATTGATTCAATTGTCAGCCAAGTTTAGCAGTCATCATTTGACATGAATCGTATTGGAAACTTGACTATGGAGGGAATATGGGTGTAAAACCGCCATTTGCTCAAACCTAGGACATAACATCTCTCCTTGTTTTACATAAGTTTAATGTAATTTATACACTATCCCTCTCCCTGTTTAACAAAGGCATTTGATTTAAGCCCCGAAATATTGATCCCTAAACACTTAAGCATTAATGACATGACGAGGTTGAGATGGCTTGGCACCTGGGCCAGACTGCCTCTGAAACGTTTATATTTGACCCCTTCTGTGACGGGTAAGGCACTGTAGGTGAGGTCTGAGTTTTGTCTTAGATCTCCAAATGGGCCAAATTAATCTTATGTGGAGCGATCAACAAAACGACAGAAGCTTCCAAGGAGAAGGTATTCTATCAAACTTGACACAAGATTATGGTCACATTAATTATAATTAACTAAAAGTTGGTACAAAAATAAGCGCACATCTTGTTTAAATGTTGAGCTCCTTTTATGTGGCTCTTTTTTTAACTTGTTCTTAGGGTGAATTGCTTCTGCACTGTTAAGGGGTGAAGATGACCCTTACATTGATTCAATTGATTATCAGCAATGAAATTGTCTGAAAGGCAACATTTTAGGCCCAAGTCGTGTGCACTTGGCATAAGATGTCAATTTTTTTGTTGCTAGTTCTTTCACTCAGAAACCTGTCTTGTTTCCTTTTAGCCACACACCCAATTTTGACATGATTTCCAATCAGTCTACATGTTGAAAAGCTCAAGTCAAAAAAGAAACAAGGACAAAAAGGTTTCTTCATTTAAAAACGGATTTATTGTCAGTTATAATATGCAATTCCATTTACATAATAAAAACAAAGTTTTTGTTTTTTTTAACAGAATTGATTGTTAATTCCTAGTCACTATTGCATTTGACACGTTTTTCAAAAACCTCCAAGATTGAGAGTGAATGAACTAGCGTATGCCAAAAAAATGCATCACATGAACCAGTAATTAAATAAAGCATAAGAAGGCACACCATAATCATATATTAAACATACTGTATTGACAGGCATAGGTTATATAGGAAAAAACACGCATCTTTAAAAACAAAAGCATTCAAGATTTAGATTAAAAAAGGATATAAGTAGCATCTGTGATTCCCTGTCAAGTGTACATCACTACATGAAAATGGGAGAGAGGAAGGAAGTGTGGGGGGGGTGATGGGGGGGGGTCAATTTAATTATTACAATTGGAGTGATAATAAACTAATGAACTCTGTCATTGCATGCTCCCTATCAACTCCTGCCCCCAGTTTACGTATTGCAAACTATCAGTTAGACCCGGGAACTCACTCAATGCTAGTACTTCCAACAAACCAAGTTCAAATAAATAAAAACACTGACAAGTTGCTGCCTGGGATTTAAATATTTTGTATACATATGACAAAACAGTCATTCAAAACGTCGCAAACCGGCAGATAGCTCTACTTACAACCTGGTCTGAAATATCAGAATTTGGAATACCATATAAAATGAGCAAAGGGGGATATAATTTATGTAAATCACATTTTCAGGAACACTTCTTAACTAAGTGCCAGTAGAATCTCCTCCACAAAATAGCGTCACAGCATTTCAAGAGAGAACACATTCCTACAAGAAAACGACCACAAGTGATAACGCAAGGTTTGTGGTTTGACTTTTCCAAAACGGGCCACTTCAGTAGTATCGACCGACAAAGCATGTTACAAAACCCTAAAAAGGTGCACAAACTGTGTGGTTTCTTAAATAATACATGGCCTGGAAAGCCAGGTACAATGTGATGGTCAAAAAAAAGATTAACTAGAAAAGGTCCAAAATGGGATCAAGCATCACTGAGGTGATTTGGCCTATTACATTTAAAAGTGACCGAAAGAACAGCGATACAATTCTGTTTGGCTTGAAGGTCTGAGTTATAAAACTACCATCATATAGGATTGGGAGTAAGAATTGTTTCACACACACACACACGCACAAACACACACAGACAAATTCCAAACCAGCAGAAAATGGCTACCTGACATGGAGCAGCAACTGTACTAAATATATATTCCTAACTACAGAGTACCACAAATCAAACCAGAACAATCAACTTGTCTTGCTTGTCAAACGAATGACAGTCACATAACCTGCATTTAGGATACAATATGCAAGACACGGTGTAGCATCTTGTGCTCAGGCCTTGATATGCATTTTTAAAAATCGTTACCATGTAAAAACACTGCATTGTATTTGTTGAGGAGGATGAGATAGAACTGAAATACTTAGATTTAGTTTGGCATCAAATCCTCTCATTTGTCTTCAAGAAGCATCCAATAAGATGGGCCAACTCAGTCCCTCTCTGGAATAAGTTAAAAGTTGGTGTATTCACGTGATCATCCGTTCATTAAAATTATATCCGAATGGATGAAAACTAAAACCAAAAGGGTATTCAATCTAGTCCAACTTGGACTTGGTCCAACTAGACATTTGAAATTGTAGCCCTTAAAGAACAAAAATATAATACTATTGAAACAGTTAGGCACACAACAGTTTACAGTTAGTAAATGTCTTGCTGTTGGTTCAGTTTGCTAGCTCAGTCCTTCTCCAGCACACTGCTGAAGCTTAGGTTCCACTTTAGGTAAAGAATAGTTTGACTGGATGGTACTTAAAAACACGTTGACATGAAAGTGATACTTTCATGTTGACATTTTGAATGTGTCACTTGGGAAAAACCCAAGTGAACCACTAGATTAAGCCGACGTAAGCTATGACCTGAAATGCGTTGGCATCGCTAACCCCACCTTTTTCCCCCAGGCACTAATTTCTCAAACTGCCGTCTACACACGCACACAATAACTCCACTTCAACCCAAGTGTTAGTGTGGCAACCCCAAGGTTACAAACAAATACTAGAACATTTACCATTCTTGGCATGTACAGACAGATGTGCAATGATACTAGTGTGAATGAGGGTTGAGCGATTTTCTGATAAAACAGTATGTAAAGTTCGTACAAAATGATGACGTGTTCGAATCAATTACGCCTTGTTAAAAGCACCACTCAAATTATTTTTCTGAATTATTCAAGTTTCCCTAACTGCTACTGTTCTTGGGTAGTGCTCACTGTCTCTGCTGCCGTCATTTGAAGTTTGAGAATTTGATCCGACGTCTGCCTAGTGGGATGAGCTTGATCACAAGGTACGAGCCTATGATACTGATGGCGCTAAAATGGCAGCTAGCACCATCACCGCGAAAGATGCTAGCAGATGAACAAAAATAAATAACAATTCTCTTGACGCACAACATGCTGGATGCATGTTGTGCTTATTAGAAAGCAAAAGGCAGAATTAATGAATGACCATTTGCATATCTTTTATTTTAATTCTCAAATTCCCTGTTCTTTCTTTTTTGCCTTTATACATATTGATGAAAGATAAAGGGCTGATGGATTTCTTTCTCAATCCACAGCCGTATATGGCAGGTACGATGAGATCATATTAGTAAGGCAACATTATGTCCTATACTTAATAAGCATACATACTGAATATGAAGAAAAAAAAACATGACAAATGCTAATGCTGTCCTCCAGTTTGTTTGCCAAGTTGCTCCATCTTCCGGTGAAACTGCTTGCCAAAATTCACCCAATTTGAGGCAACGAGATATAACGCAGATTTAATATTTCCTTTTCGGCTTATAGCCTAGCCTACACAAAGTTATGAATAGCGAGCTTATGAAAGTCATAATTCATCGCTAGTATAATAATGTAACATGCCTAGCGGCCTATTACTGTATTTGTTAATGGTTGTATTATGTATGAAAGAAGAATGGGGAAGTAAGTGATTTGCAGATGATGGCTTTTACCCTGTGGCAGAATAGAGCATAGCAGCTGATGGCACATTGCAAAATGTGTTCTCGCATAATTGTGAATAACAAGTTGCAGTTGATCCGTAACACTCAATGTTAAATGGTGAAAAAAGAACAAGTAAATCACCCAACCCTAGTGTGAATGTTAGATCAATCAAAGAAGGAAATAACTCAAGCCCTGCACATTGCGTGGCTGACGGTTTTGTGTATCACAGATCTCGTAACAGTCTCAGCATCCGTAGAATTTCTGGTGTTAAAATGAGTTAAAGTGACCGGTTACAGTTAGATAAATACACACATAAAAGTGAATTATCTTTCTGATATATTACAATGAAAAATGTTCTAAACCCTGTTGCCCAAAATAGAATGGACATATTGCTTTAAATATTCATAGTGAAGTAGCTGAAACACTGCGTTGTTGTGAGTGGACATATGTTAACAAATCAAACGACTTGAAATGCCATAAAAAAAAAAAAAAAAAGGTAACACGTTTTTTGTTCAGCTTTTCTTCTTAAAATGGTTGGAACAGCCGTGGTTCTAAATGTATGCTCAACCTGAAAGCGTACACAAAATAACTTTAGACTTGCTTGAACAACCAAACTGTGCGACAATATACTACTCAAACCCACAAATAAATATTTGAAAAAAATCAAACACTGAATGCCAGTCTCATATAATACTAACATGGATGATGTACTTGGATGAGTCTACAGTTAGTGCCAACATTAGTGTTTGGGTACAGCATTGCAGTTGCCGTTTCGGTGAATACTGAATCAGTATGAATAAGCAGCATGTATGATAACAGCTTCAGGTTAAGGTTTAATCTCTGGCACATGCTTTAGGTGACACGTATGTACCGAGGACATGATGACATATTTTAACAGCGGAGGATGCAAGGCATTTGTAGGTTTCACGTTCAATTGTGGCTAACATTTTTCGCATTTTGGCACAAATTTATAGTTGGTATAGTTAAGTTGTTTCTTCAACTAGAAATGTAAAGCGCAAATTTACATATAGCTCTGGATAGAAATCAAGTCATGGGCCAATGACAGCAGTATCCAGAAATAAAGGCAAATGTCGATGTTCTGAGAGCCAATATCCGCAGGGATATTACTCTTAGTTCGTGGCTTGAAGCCAAAAACAAAACCACGCAGTGAAAGTCCAATGTCACTTGTATATGACAAGACACAGCATCCCTTAACAAGAGGGTGCCCTTTGTTTTTGTTGGGGAACAGTAAGAGCTACATTATTTACACTTCACATACACCAGTTTAACTTTAGGGCAAACGTACCGGGAACCTCCCCCTCCCAACACTACACACACACACACACACACACACACACACACACACACACACACCACACACACCACACACATACACACACACCACACACACACACACACACACACACACACACACACCCCCTGTTTATCTATATTGAACAGCAAAATGCCAACACGTGTATCCATGCCAATTGTAATGACCTTCACTCATTTTACTCAACCGTTTAGATATCAGTCATTGACTACCAGTACTTACTTACGACCATCCCTTAATTAAGTTACAAGTCACCAATCAAGCAAAGTTACATGGAGACATTTAGTACTTAAAAAGGAACCAGTGACTTGCCTGCTTTCTGTTTGCTATTGCCATCATCCAAAGCTACTAGACCTTCTGTTGGAGGAGTGCCTTGCACTCACTTAACACACTACAAGTTGCATTGCCTTCATATGTCCACCAGAGGGCCATTTTCTATCAAGTACATCTGGTGTTCCCGCCACACTAGGGTTTTGTGAGGTCAGAGACAAAGCAGCAAAGAAATTAGTCCTGTCGGGACTTTGGCACCACATTTATTATCACAATCGGCTTCTCCGTCTCTGCATCCAAGACCGACCAAATACTACACTTCTCTCACACACACACACACACACAGTTGTCGCACTATATATTTTATTTAATTTTGTCTAATCTATGCTCTTCCACTCATAAGTCTAGTCCCATATTCCATGCCCACCCCGCCCTCAACTCCAGCTAGACTCCATTCACTACAAGTGTATGAAGGGAAGGAAAAGTTGGGGAGGGACAGGGTAAAGGTGGGACAGAAGGAGAGGGAGAGGGAGAGGGGGTGTCAGTTCAGAAGTGTCGGAAGGTTCTAGAACTTGAAGGCGGTCAGACCTGGAGCAGGCTGCTGCTGTTGCGTGAGCGTGGCTGCCATGGCAACCGCCGCGGCGTTGGGCACGCTGGAGAAGGGGGCGGGGCCAGTGGTGAGGCGCGGCGTGCTCTGCCACTTCCTGTTGGAGGCCCGCTTGGACTCGAAAACGTCGGTGGAGTCCTCCAGGAAGGCCCGTCGGTACGACAGATACTGGTGCTTCAGGATCTGTGGCCAGAGCAAAAGTGCGGAGCGAGACAGGATCATGAGGGCTTGGTGGGGTAAACTCAGGTTCACATGCCGTGGTTGAGCAAGGCATCGTGCACAAGTACTATGCAGTTTCCAGGTAGCCCTCCATTGTGTGTGAGTCAATGTGCAGGGCTGCCCAGAGCTGTCTGAAGGTGAGCCAAGGTCCGCAGCATTTGCATTCAGCATTTGCATTAAATTTGACAGAAAATAGTATTTTATTACCCTTATATAATACAGGGTAATATAAATGATACACCGTAACATATAGCTAAGTTCAACCCCAGGTGCCTGAAACACTCATGGGGGAGTATTTTTTGGAGTACTTTTTTTACTACTTAGAAACAGTGCCCCCTTCTGCCCCCTTTCCAACTCTCATAACTTTCCTACAAAATCCTCTGTAGCCCGTTTGATTTGGCAGTAAAGCAAGCACATGATTATTTTGACCTCACGTCTGTCTATTTGAGTCGACTCAGAACGATGATTATTCAAAATGATGGGCAGGCTCAAGTCCAATATTGCATTGCTCTTTCCCCCCTCCACTAAACTCAAAGGTTAACCATTTGTTTTGTGTGAACAAGCCTTGCTGTAAGGGGAGGAGAAACCCAGGAAATGTATAGCAACGGCTAGGCAACCAAAAAATGAACTCATGCTCAATCCCAGTATATGCATGTCTAAATGAGGAGGGGAAAACTCACCTTAACGTTCTCGTGGACAGACTGCAACTGTGCGGCCTGTGCCACAAAGGTTTGGTATAACTTCTGCATGGCCATGGACAGGTCTGTTACAACACCAACACACAAAAAGAGGATCATGTTATCTAAACACTAATCATGGTTCCAGCAGTCCAACTAGACCCTGTGATGGAAGTTGCTGGAGCTGCCAAAAGCGGGCTTTAATAGCAGAAATGACTTGATTTACCAGGCTAAAGAGGGCCTATACAAAGAAAATAGAATTGTAAGGAAACTTAATAAACAAGTGGTTTGGGGTTAACACAAGCAAGATATCAGGGTAATTCAGCCTTGAACTGAGGCATGGTGGGACGGACAGCGGCCTACCCTGAGGGGTGATGTGTGAGCCGCTGCCCTGCGTGGTAAGGTGGTTCTCCAACTCCTCGATCTGCCGCCTGTACTGCTGGAGCTGCACCTCAAACTGCTCCACCAGGCAGCGGAAATAGCTATAAAAAAGGAGAGACGACTGGTTGGTTTCAAATACAAACTCCTTACCACGCTCGTTCAGGAAGATCAAGGACAGAAGGACAAGGGGGATGAGATCAAGTGTAGGCAGGCATTGCATAAAAAGGTGCGAAGGGGCACGTTTGCGTGACATAAAGACAAGCTGAGGACTAATGATACATTATTTCAGCTTGGCACCAGCACTGCTGTAATATGGACTTATGGTTCCGTTGCAGACAGAAGGGCAGAGGGAACTCCTGTCGAGTAGCCAGTTTAAAATAAGCCATTCATCATAGGGCCAAGGTGATGGTCACCTTGAACCTGATCCAACATGAACCAGTGAACGCATGGAAGCCTAAACGGTTTCCAACCGTTAGCGTTGTTTTTGGACTACTGCCTGGTAGCAGACTTACTCTGCAGGAGCCGTGTTCTCGTGTTGCAACCCGGGGGGGATCTTCTGGGTGCGCAGCGCTATGTCAGCGTTTTTCAGCTCCTGCGAGCCGGAGAGGGACAGAGTTAATGATCCGAGCAAATCGCTGTTGGCTCAATTCACAAACAAAGGGTGAACTGCAGTAAAACATTCTTAACCAAACAGAATCCATCCCAAACCTATTCCAACCTGAAAGTTTATACTACTCAAGTTTTCGGAACACCAGGTTAAGGACAGGGTTAGTGATATGGATACTTATTGCTTACCTGACTAACCCTTACTTTAAAGCTCCTACTTTAAATTGAGGTTAAATACATCATTTCGTTAGCTCCTCATTTCCCGATCAGGGTATCTGCAGGTTTCAGCAAGTCAAATTTAAGACTTTTTAATACCACCTTGAATGAAATTTTAGACCTTAAACACGCAATGGTGGGGGTTGGCAACAGACGCGAGACAACTTCGGAAACGGACGTCTTCCAGACAACTGTCCTTGAATTTGCACCTACCCATTGTCGCAGACTAGCTAGCAAGCACGCAGATAATTGTTTATATATGCAGCTAGCAAGAAAGAAGCCTCTCTACATGTCCTTCCTGAAAAGTCCCTTGAGGAAAATAAAAAAATATCTAGTCCTGCCCCGACAAATTTAAGACCTGGAGTTACAGTATTTAAGACCAGCATATGACATTTGTAACGAATTTAAGACTTTTTAAGGCCTCAAATTTAGAAACATGAATTTAAGACTTTTTAAGGATGCGCGGACACCCTGTTACCGATGCTCCATACTGGTTCTTCTTACCTGTGCGGTCTCCATCTTCAGCTTCTCTATGGCCAGGGCCTGCCGCTGCAGGCCGCTGGCGCTGACCGAGAGCAGCTGCTTGAGGCTGCGGATGTCCTCCTGCACTTTGCCCATGGACTTGGAGGACATCCGGCTGATGTCCTCCTGAACCTGCTTCTGCTCCTTCACAAACTTCCTGTCGGGGGGAAGGGGGATGGCCATTGGTCGGTTCAGTTAACGAGTGACAATTGCATTATTTTACAATAACCATTTATCATTTAAACTCACTGGAAATTCTCCACATCCTGACAGATGATTGGAGGCAGGTTCTCATCTTTCAACGCTTTACTGTCCCTTTGAGAAACAAAGCAATGCAAGGAAAATACACAGTTAAAAAGAGGCCAACCAAAATAGTGCAGACCAATTGGTAAACAGTATAGAATTCAGTTCACCCAAAAACAATGAAATGTTTAAAGAGTACCAATTCCAGGACTTACTGAGGATTGGCGCCCGATGACTTGTCGTTCTTCTTCTCCGAGGACGTGCTGAAGTCCACCCCACCCAGTCCCATGCTGGGAGCGGGAGCGGTGGCCTGGGGAGCTACCAGAGAACCCAGGGTCAGGCCCGCTCCTCCCAGCGTGGTCTGGCCCATACCTGCAACAGAAGGCACACGCTCAGAGGTCACCCAGGAGGAGGCCATATTCAGACACCCACCCAGAGGAAAAGATTTCCACTTTGTTCGTTCATATTGAAAGGTTAATCTTCTCAGTGACTAACAATTAGGATTCATTTGTACAGTTATAACTTTAAAGCATGAATCTTGTCAGGCTCCAGAAGCAATTGAAAACTAGAGGCAACGTCCCAATATTCAGGAAGATGCGAGCAATTTCAGCTTGATTCACCTAAATAAATTTAGCCATGTGTAAATATAAATACACACACACACACACACACACACACACACACACACACACACACACACACACACACACACACACACACACACACATATATTACCAGACCAAAGTGGAGAAGCTTAACGTCAACAGTGGACACCAAACCCCATCAGTGACAGCAGACATAGGCAATTCGACACAGCCACAAAATAATCAACCACTTTTTAAAACAGGAACCCTGTAAATTGGGGATAACAACAACAACAAGGCCTCGGGTTCCTCACCAGCCCCAGCGTTTGCAAAGAGACTGTTTCCCAACGAGAAGCCTGCGGGGGCCGCACTGCTGGCGGCGATGCTTCCAAGGCCCATGCCGAACCCTGAGATGGCCGGCTGCTGCTGCTGAGGGGCCATGGAGCCCAGCATGGAGCCCAGCATCAGGCCCGTGGAGGCCGGGGCAGCAGCGGTGGTGGTGGCCGTGAGCGAGAAGGGCCCGGCTGAGGCAGCGGGCTTGTTGAAGGCCAGGCTGAAGCCGGTGGTGGCGGTCGCCACAGCAGGGGCTCCTGAGGGAGGCAGCGCGCAAACAGTTGAATAAAAATATTCAGTTTGGGATGTTTAGGCCCAATCCCATTTCTACCCCTTACCCTTTCAAAACAAGGTGGAGGGGTAAGGGGAAGGGGTAGAAAAGGGATTGGACCTTAATTGCCCTTTTAAGCATGTGTGCGCACCAATGGCGTGTGAGGCGTGGCTGACATGAATGGAGACAATCTAATTGTAGATATCGTATACATGAATGTGTTCGGCAGGCCTGGCTACTGGATATTTTAAGCATGTCTTATATAATCTTAACGTATAGAAGAAAACACAACCTTACCTAATGTAAGCCCAGCAGTGGGTACCACAGCACCTGTAAGTTAGACAACATTTTCAGAAGATGAAATACATTTGTATAGCCTTGGAACCAGAAGAATCGGCAAGATCATGTTTTATTTGATCTTTCATACGAGTCTGACCCGCCTCTAATTCAGAAAGACTTCCAGCAGACCTGTCCTGGGTCAGGACAGTATAAAATGGGTTTACCATTTATCTGATATTGGGTATCAGATAAATGTTAAACAGCAAAAGGGGGACTTCCTCCGTAAATTGTCGAAAGAAAGCTGGGAGATTTACAATTTACATGTACCGGCGTACCACACAAATGGATTACACCATAATATATTTGTAAGTTGTCAGTTTTAGGCATAAACATTGAAATATCACATTGTAACATTTACATCAACGTACAATTCTGTGATTTACCAACACCATGTATATGAGTCAACACCAAGTCTATCAAATAATACCAACTTCTTAATTGCTTGTTGATTTGTGTGCTACCCAAAGGTTTACCTGCGGCAGGTGTGCTGAAAGAGAAGCCTCCTGTGGGTTTCTGGCCGAATAGACTGAGGGCTGGGGTGGCGGTTGCGGCCGCTGCCGGAGCGGCAGACACTGCGCCCAGGGCATTACCAAAGCTAAAGCCGGCATTGGCTGCAGGTGCGGGCGCACTAAGAGAGGACAAAAAAAAAATCGTTAGCCCTCGGGTTTTACCCAGGTTATCCCATTTAAAACGGCAACCCATCCAAAGACTTCAGTATGCAGCATGTATACATAGGATCAGAGAAGTGGAGGGCACCGACTCATGTGCTTGTTCTGCTAAAAGACAATAAACCAATAACATAAATTAAGCCATAGATGGATTATGGTCGCAAGGTTAGAAAGGATAGAAAGTTACCATCTTTATATGCATACAATTAAACTTGAAATCTGGGTGAGAAATTTTCACTTTGCTTACTTTTGCCATCACATGCGATTGTTGTCATTACTAACACATTCATCCATTGTCCTCTATGTATGCACGTTTGCTCAAAACCATGAGTATACTTTCCGTACATAAAACATAGGCATACATAGCATGCAAATGTTATAAACATGGGGTTGATACACGGCAAAAGAGGAGTTAAGACGTTTAAGTATTCCCATGCAGGGCCCACTATGGTTTCTCAAACTAAACAAAACCATTACCTGGTCGCCCCACCAAACGCAAAGCCCCCACCGGCGGCGGGCGCCCCAATAGTCGTCGATCCGAAGTTAAAGCTAGACATTTTGTTAACTGTGCCCGTGTTCAGTTAAGGCTATTGTTTGATGTTCCAAGCCAGAAGTAATGGAGAATTATTACTGATGCTAGCTAGCTAGCTAGCTAGCAACCTCCAATACGCCCGCGTTAGGGCCCAATTTCAGATATTATTTTAATCATAATAGGCAAACAAGGTACGTGCAACTTTACATTGGCACCAGCTGTACATTATTCCAACGTTAAAATAAACTCAGTTACATCGCTCATGAATGGTCAACGCTGTTAAAAAAAAGCAGGTTCGAGGCACGCATGCTATTTTTTGACTATTCCGCGCTCTCAATCTACTTCCCGGTTGGGTTACCTCGGGGTTTCTGGGAGATTTGTCTGAAACTACATTGACAATAATGCGTAGCTGTTTTTTTTTGTAGTACATGGCGCAAACGTGACTCTTCCGCGATGACGAAATATATTTAATTTCAAAGTAAAATATTCTTGTAACTTTCATATTTTGAACTTCGCGTTGCGAACTATTTCAGAAATTCAATACTTTACTTTTTTATTTGTTTGTTATTTAGAATAGTTTAGTGAAGTACGGTGTTAGAAAAAAATATAGTTTCTGATGAAGAAATGTGTTTTTCTAAAACCTTAACGGATGTCACGACTGTTCAGATCTCATGTTTTGAAACTCGTAGACGGAAGTTCTCATCCTAAAATGCGTGTCAACGTAAAAAGCTCAAATATGTACAGTCCGTACACACATTGTTCATTTCTCATCTATTTCCATAAACCCATATTTACTTCTTCAACAAGACTGCTCTACAAATTTTAAAAAGACAAAAATACTTTAAAAATGGCAATTACAACGTAAACCTTTACTTTGAAAGTAACAAGCAGGAAAACCTGGTCGTAATCTTTGCTACCTTTACGCGGATGCTGTGGAAAATTGACAATAAACATCATATGCTGCCGACAGAACGATCTCTGAAAGCACTTTCTCTAAACTGATCGCCCTGTGGTAATATCAATGCTACAGTTACACCAATAAGGTGTCGTTTGAGCTTTGCATGAACTGACTGCTGTTTCGATCGGAAGAAATGGAGCATATCCGAACGCCAAAGGTAAGCAGATTGTGGCTACCCAATATAACTGCATTGAATAAAATGGGAGCAGGGCGGCCTTGTGTTTTTTTTCTTTTGATTTGTTTGGTGAGATGTTCCATGTATCTGTGATCACGACTAATGCTAAATAGCTGACAGTGATTCTGTTTATGGGGAATTGCGCACCCATGTCACTTTCATTCCACTACAAGATTTAACTTGCTAGACTTCCCCCATTAAGTTCAAGTCGGTTCCATATCTTTGAGTAATTTCTTTATAAGATCTACGAATTACGTCTAGACTGAGGAATAATGATATGCTAGAAATGATGCATGCCATGTTTGACAGTAGCTACGTTTCAGGCCGACTGACATTTCAGAGATTGGCCCTAAAACTATGCCGTGCAAAAATAAATCATCTCCAAATGATGCCACCCTGAGTCCGCCGTTTCTGTTCCTGTGTCTCGTCTGTGCGGATTAGATGTATTAGATGGTTGGTACAGGCCAATGAGCGATTAAAAGGAGGCGTGTATGCCATCATTAAGGCTTAAGACGGTGAGTCATTTTGTTTGGGGTTGAGATGGGTGAAGAGATTACATCGTTGCGTTACTTAGAAACACACGTTTTAATCTATCATTTTTTGTGTCATTATCTTGACCATAAGCTGCAAAGTTGTATTTATAGTTGGGTATGGATCGATATTTATGTTGATAATGTTAATAATTAATTACACCTTACCGCAAAAGCACTATCATCAACATATAATGTGTGCACCTGTTATTGCTCATTCCCCCTCCACACACACACACACACACACACACACACACACACACACACACACACACACACACACACACACACACACACACACACACACACACACACACACACACACACACAAACTGACACTCTCACTGTCGGTTTACTTCCTGTGTGGCCTGTAGCCAGCCCTCCACAGGGGAGCTTATTCCTGTTGCTGGCTGGCCAGTTGCTTGGAGACCGTAGATAGGCCCAGCCAAACCATTTTATGATATCAGTGAAAGACAGGAAACGGATATGGCAAGAGGGGAGGACGGCTCTCTTAGATGAATCATGATATAGTGGTAGGTTGCTGCTTCTGCCAATGCTTCTAGCTTGTTTATATGAAAGTGAGTCGGTCTGAAATAACCATATTGCTGTCGTTCTTTGGTTTAGTTTAACATTTTTATATCTTTTTTCTGGAGAGCGGGTTCATTAGTTTCCCATTAAGTTATTAGCTGCCTTATTGAGAATAGTCGAGACTCGAGCGGAGGGGAAGGTTCCAAGAATCGTCTCACTAGTAGTACTTAATGAACCCAGTGTGTCAAAAGGGCAAGGCAACTGCCTCAATTTCCGCAAAAAAGACATTTGAACACAATATCCATATATGTTTAATAGATTTTTGTAGAAAAAATAATTATAATCTAAACATTAGCAGTGCTACTTTACATAAGCCTGTACTGTTTTCCTAGGCTAATGGTCTCAATACACTGGGTTACACTCATACACTGGGAGGCCAAGGGCTCCAATCCATCAATGCGGATAGCATTGATGGATTGGAAGTGCAGAAAAACCAAATGAATGTGATGTTAAAAGCATGTGATTGGACAGGGGGCCTTACATGCCCTTCCCCTGATGCTGCATAGAAAGGCTAATTGACTTTCTTTTTCATGACAACAAAAAATGAAAAAAGTTCATTTAATAATTGATGTTTCATAGTCAGGTACGTGGGAGAACGTCAACGGTTGAATGTCATTTGTCTTGTTCAAGCAATCAACTGGACAGGCTTCCTCTGCTATGTTGAGTCAATGTTTGACCAATGTGTGTGTTTTGTTAAGCCGTTTCACGGAAGCCTAGGTATTTATAATGGCTACTGATGGAATTCTTGGCAAATACTTTGAAAATAACTACGATTTGTGACATGTCCCTGTATCATAGTCTCAGAAATGTTTTGGGAAGTGCCTTGAGCTACACATTCCGTATGAGAAGGACTATACAAAGGAGTTATTGAGGGTGACGATCATTATTATTTGCTTGAATAAAACAATGGCAGGGAGTGTGTGACTCATTAGCAATGCGGAAGTAGTGTCAGGTGTGTCAACTTTCAGTTGTTTGTCATAAACCAAGTGAAAGATTATGCTAAGGCTATTAGGAATGAAATACTTTAAGCATTGGCATCTTGCTTTAGAGGGTTGGTTTTGCGATGTGCACAGAGAATGTGTTTTGGCTATTGTGGCAGGCGTTTTTTAAGAACATCCCTGTGTCCCAAATCCCAAGCTGCCTGCAAAAGGCAGAGCTCCAGCTGCATGGCTTCCAACACCGTTCATCCTCCATCTGTTGGAGGACTAGTGTCCTCCACCTGTTGAGCTGATGGAAACCAAATAGATGTGCTTCTGTTGACTGGGTAAATACTAGGGTTGTGGTGTTTAATCAGAGACAGCCGCTTCATTTTTGTGTTCTTCTCAGTAAACTTTTTTGGCAATCATTGAAGGTCAGTTTAGCAACCAAACCAATACGATGAATCGAAGATGTTATATAGCCGATATTGCATTCATTAGAGGAACATTAGAGATACTTTTTTACTTCAACTTTAGTTTACAGATTAGTATAAAAAATGCACTTTTTGATAATTGCGTATTTCCTTTGTGTGTGTGTGTGTGTTTACAGGTGGAGCAGGTTCGCCTGCTGGACCGCTTCAGCAGCAAGTCAACGAGCGGCACGCTGTACCTGACGGCCACACACCTCATCTTCGTGGAGAGCAACCCCAGCAGTCCCTCATCTGCAGCACAGGAAATATGGGTCAGTGTTGTCGGTTTGTGTGTCTGCAACAGGGGATTACCCGTTCTGCACTGTGGGAACAAGGATGTTGCAACATCTAAGATGTCAGCCAATCGGGCCAACCATGTTGTTACAAAAGCGCAAAAGCATAGCCCTGATTGGCTTGTGTTGGCACTATGGCAACAAGATTGGTTTGTGCTGTAAACGTGTGGAACCCAAGTCACTGTCAATAGAAGTTGGTAGATAGCTTTGCCGTGACAACGCAACTAGGTCATGCTATAAACGGGTGGATCCCAGATCATCCGCTATTAACTCACACTTAAACTGCCAGCTTAGCCAGTAAAAGTTATTTATTCCATTTTATTGACGCCATAATGACTACACTGAGAGTCTACTGGAAAGCAAACAAAAGGTGTATCGCTTTTGGCAAACATGTTTCCCTGTTTATAAAACAAGGTGTAACTACATAAAGCAAACAGAACTTCCCAGACAGAAGAGCACTTTAAAGCAGGAACTTGTTTGTGAGGAGTCTTCCTCTGCAGTTAAAAATGCTAAGATCAGCAAAAACCTGTTCTCTGCTTTTTATGCTGTGGCCACTGGCCAGTAAACATGTTTCTGTTACTTCTTTTGTTAAGGTATTTGTTACTAGCTTAAATCACCGGTTTGAGCTTGTGTCTTTGTGAACAAACACACACTATAAACAAAAGAGTGTCCCTATTTATGCTTAAACCTAATATACCATTATACCAAAATATAATATATCAGCATGACAGTGGGTTAGTTCTGCATTTTATGACCACCCATGTGTAATATGTGCAGACATGTTTGACGGTCTGCCTGACAGACAAGCAGAAGTACATTAGTAGTAGTGATAATCATATTTTTGGATATTCTCGAAGCCCGACAAATTATTATAAAGGAGTTGTTTCACAATACCACAATGAAGCCGCTCCCTAGTATAAGCGGTATCTTATTACGCATCTTTACCCAAAACCCAAATACTTGCATGTACTGCCCAATGCTGGCGTGAAACCATAACGAAATAGTTTGAATAGTAAAATATTCCCTGGGACTGTGACCATCTGCCACCATCAGGCACTGCCAGTTGTCTGATGGTTGAGTGGGCGTCTGTGGGTAATCGGAAATGATGCCGGTTCAAGCTTTAGTACAACCCTGAACTTTTTGACTGATTTAGGGAACAAGGCATCTTTTATTTTGAAAGAAATTCATCAAGACGCACAGGCTTTGAATTATCGTTCATGGACTGAGAGCACATTGTGGTATGAATTGTGGCCTTCCTTGTTTTTTAGTCAGTTCTGAAGGGATGCTGATGTTTATTCCTTTACGAGGATACATTTTAGCCGCAAACCTCTTATGTTGATTAGCATGTGGGCTTTGCCACCTGACGGCATTAGGAACTTTATGAAATATTTAGTGTTTGCAAAATCTACCTTTAAAGCCACTACGGAAAACAAGCTGCGGCAAAAGTATTGGTTGAAAAATCACGATATAAACCTTTTTCTTTTGTAAAAAAAAAAAAAAAGAAACGCCATTACACAATGCAGACGATTGATCGATCAAGCTAAAAACCTAGACCTTCGCCTGTTTGTCTGTTCATTCACAAGGCTCTCTTGATACATTGCTGCAAAAAAAATAAGACCCCAGCGTGTGGCCGGTCCACCTCTCTGGTCCTCCTCCAGGTCCTGCACCACCACATAGCCTCGGTGGATAAGCTGTCCCTCACCACCACGGGCTGCCCGCTGGTCATCCAGTGCCGGAACTTCCGCGTGGTCCACTTTGTTCTCCAGCGGGAGCGCGACTGCCACGACATCTACAGCTCCCTGCTGCGCCTGCTCCGACCCGGTGGGTGACCCGCACCGTCTGTCTGTCTGTCTGTCTGTCTGTCCGTCTGGGCGGCAGTAGCTCAGTTGGTAGAGCGGGTTGGCCGGTAGCAAAGTTGCTGGTTCGATCCCCGGCTGCTCCCCGGCTGAGTGTTGAGGTCTCGATCTGAGCAAGGCACCTAACCCTAGCTGCCCCCGACGCGCTGGCTGCCGCCTTGCGTGGTTGACTCCGCTGCGGGGTGTGAATGTGTGCGTGAATGGGTGAATGTCAGGCAATATTGTAAAGCGCTTCGGATAAAAGTGCTATATAAACGCAGTCCATTCACCATTTACCATGTCTGTGTGGCCGCCACGTCACAGTAGTGGTCGGAAACCTAGTCCATGGGATATGAAACTGATTCAGAGCGGCCGTGGACTTATTCTGATAATTATTTGTTGCATGTAATTGTTCTAAATTAAGTTTCAAAGACATTTGATTAGTTACCAGAAGAAAAGCATGTAGGGTTCTGTTAGGTCATAGACAAACAGATGCAGGTTGGCTTAAATATTGACACAAACACACGCACATGCACACAGGATATTTTTTCTAAGTCATGTCATTCTGGAAGCGCACCATATGCATACTTCTGCTATTTTGTAATTGCACCCGTTCTGAGGTGGATTATTAATGGTGAACTGAAGCTCTCTCTTGCTGTCTCTGCCCTTCCTCTCCTCAGTCGCCTACGAGGAGCTCTATGCGTTCTCGTACAACCCCAAGCAGAACGACCAGCAGCGGGAGGAGGGCTGGCAGCTCATTGACCTGGGGGCGGAGTATGAGAGGATGGGCGTCCCCTGCGACCAATGGCAGCTCACCGACGTCAACAGAGACTTCAAGGTAAGGGCGCTCCGATTGGACCCCTGATGGGTTTTTTTATTTATATTTTATTTTCCCCACTAGGTATGGCAGAGGTATACAATGTCCTTTGGCTAAGAACACAAATGACAGAAACAAGTCTAAGAAACAAGCTAAGATCAGGTTGAAAACACTTCTAACCGTATTCTGTACAATAGCGTGCATACAAAATTCCTTCTATGGTAGCATTCAAACAATGCTTGCCTCCATGTCATACACAATGTTCTCCAGCAGAGGGCATCACAGACTCAATTTAGTTGTCTCTCTCACCTACAACCTATAGCTGTAGTGGTCCCATCTTTAGGAACTACAGCCATCTGTTGTCAACCAATCTTTCAAACCCTAATCAACATGGCCTACTTTGATTGATTGATTGGGGTGTGTGTTGATGATGATTGTATTACTGCTGGCTGTGCAACAGATTAAATGATTACCTTACTGTGTGTGTGTGTGTGTGTGTGTGTGTGTGTGTGTGTGTGTGTGTGTGTGTGTGTGTGTGTGTGTGTGTGTGTGTGTGTGTGTGTATCCCAGGTGTGCGAGACGTATCCGCGGGACCTGTACGTCCCCATCACGGCCAACAAACCCATCATCGTGGGGAGCTCCAAGTTTCGCAGCAAGGGCCGTTTCCCCGTGCTCACGTACTTCTACCAGGAGAAGAAGGTACCGCAGATCACCCTCACTGTCTGTCACCGTCTGACAATGTGTGGCCTCATTCAGGAATGCAAACTCGTTACCATTTGCCGTTTTTGAATGCAAAACATCTATGTGGTTTGTCTAGATCCAATGAGATGAGGAGGGGGTCAGAGAGTCAGTATAGCATGTTTATTAGGGCACTTATAGTTAGCTTTGGTCCGAATCAGGAAACAATTTGTTGACGTTGTGCCTGGATCTTGGTTCAGTTTGTTGTCACACTGTATATTGAAGAGCGGACCAACATGTGTAAACATGGAGTTGTCACGCGTCTCAATTTGTTTAGTGTTCCAACAATGATCAGCACATTTCGTTAAAAAAAAAAAAAAAAAAGTGTGGATGCATGTTTTTTTTATGATTCACTTCCCGGACACACAAACACATAGACATATATGTAAACGCAGGATTGTTTTGGTCTGTTGTGCATTCTCTTTAAAACAGTCTCCAAGACCGCCCCAAAACAGGTGGTCTCAGACCCCTGAACAGGGAGGCATAAATACTATTCATTGTTTAATGTAAATACAATCAACCAATCAATTTACACGATAAAGAATAAGCATTGTTTAGTGTAAGGTGTTAAAATAGTAAACACTAATCAACCTGGCCTACTTTGATTAGTGATTGATTGGTGTGTGTGTTGATGATTGTATTACTGCTGGCTGTGTAACAGATTGCCGGGAATAAATAAGATAACCTTACATATAAATGAATGCTCCGTGAATAACGGTATCAAAAAAAAATCGTACAAACTGCTAATAATACTTATCAGGCTACTACTTACATTAAAGTTAAATTTGTCTTTGTACTTTATTTTGCTTAATCTTACCCTCTTCTGGTTTGGGAATAGCAGCAGATTATTCCTAAACGCGATCAGATATGAACATTTAGAATCCTATTATGTAAAAGACTCCCTGGGGGGGGGGCATGACCCTGGATCCCCAGGGGGTCTGGGTATCCCACCCCACGTGCATTCGTCTCGCCTTTTTCACCCCTGACCTGTTGGCATGCATGCTCATCCCCTCCTAAAAGGTTGTCTCTTATCTGGTATCGGTCTCCACACGAGATCTGAATGATGAGTACGAGCCCTAGAAACACTAACATGCATATGCTCTGAACTTTACTAGCCACGATTGAAAGAACCGCAAAGGCCACAAGGCAAACGGAATCTAAGCCGTGCTATAAACCAGTGCTTGTCTGCCTGTGTTAATGCAGATAATAATAATAGAAAATGAAATGAAAAAAAAACATTGTTCAGTAAATATATTATATTATGGGTTGTTACAAATTCAAAAGTAGTGTTGCTTTGTGCATAATCCATTGTTTATTTTTCATTGTGATGCTTTCCATTGATGTTTTAACTTGCGTTTGCTAAATTAAAATTATGATGATGCAACCTACCCGTGTTGCACTAGTAATTGGGATTGAGCAGCATTGCCAACCGACACAGTGGTTCCTCTTTATTTTTAGTTTGTAGCCCGCTCAATGTAAGTAATGAGGGTAATAACATTTTGCTAGGTCCCTATGTAATGTATTTGATAGTGGTTAGGTGGATTTTAACTTTCGTTGACATGCTTACATACAAATCATTATCATCATTTAGTTCCCTGCCATGTCATTTTACGAGTGAAAGTTGAAAGGTTAACTAATGTAACCACTGTGCTCTGATTGGACGCAGGCGGCGGTGTGCCGGTGCAGTCAGCCGCTCTCCGGCTTCAGCGCCCGCTGCCTGGAGGACGAGAGCATGCTGCAAGCCATCAGCAAGGCCAATCACAACAGCCGCTTCGTCTACGTCATGGACACCAGGCCCAAGGTACCAGCCAATCAGAGCCGTTGGAATCAAGGCTCAGCTATTAAATGATTAATGACTAGAAAATTCATACAACTATTTTATTTCTTAATACAATTGTTTTATTTAAAGAATCGTATTGACACTTGATATATTTATTGAATAATATAAATATGATATTAATACAATTTAAAAGAGTCGCTAACTGTACGTTCACACCAAAAACTGTAAAAGATGCAAATCGCCGAATAGCTCAAAACGCAACACTGTCAGAAATATTTACAGCGTATGTTTGTTTACTGGGACTCACGCCGGCGGGAGACGTCATCTACATTCCGATTGGCTGGCGGTCATTTACAGCCGAAACGCTAATTAGCTCATTTACATAGAGTTGAGTTGTATTCAACTCTCATTTACAGGTTTACAGCTTAAAAGTTATCTCTAAAGCGTTCTATCGCTTTATCACGCATGTCAAACAGGAAGTGAATGGGCGTTAATCGCTCAAAATGCTTTATAGCTTTTGGTGTGAACGTATAGGAAGACATTTGTTGTTGCACTCCCGCTAGCTCAATGCGCTAGCCAACCGTGCGGCGGGGAAAGGCTACGAGAACGAGGACAACTACTCCAACATCCGCTTCCAGTTCGTGGGCATTGAGAACATCCACGTCATGAGGGCCAGTCTGCAGAAGTTGCTAGAAGGTTAGACGCTACAGAAACACGCCCACTTAAAGACATAAGACCATTGTGGTTGTCATTCAACCTTATTTTTATGTATCCGAAAAATTATTTGACTTTGTACTTGCATGATTCGATTTCTGAAAAAGTTAAAAATCAACCGCTTTAATTATTTTTGAGTCTTAGACAATTTTGATTCTCAAGAAAAACTATAGGCAAAATAAATACATTAATAAATATTATTTTATCATTGTCTCGCCTTCCTTACAGTTATTGGGAATCGCTCTCTGTCCATGAGCGACTACCTGATGGGAATCGAGGGCTGTGGTTGGCTACGACATGTCAAGGCAGTGGTCGATGCCGCCATTTTCCTCACCAAGGTAGGTCCATACCCACGTCATTCTTCATCACTGTCAATACGCCACACACTTCCTCGTGCAAGTGTGTGTGTTTGTGTGTGTCGAGACTAGGGGTAAGGTTTTACCGATTGAATATGGCAGACCAACAGGACTGCAAATAGATTGTATTGTCAAAATGAAATGTCATTATTTAATTTAATATATATATATATTTTTTTTTTAATGAAATTGTATTGTATTGTCACAAATTTTGAAACAAAACATGCGTTTCCAAGCAATGTCCAGGTCAATCTATTAACCATCTATAATACATTAATCTACAATCATAGCCGATAATGAAATGCCGGAAAAAGTGACCTCAAATATTAATTCTTAATTCTTAGCCTAAATGCTGTGTCCAATTTGCAATGAATTAACACTTTCCCTAAAAATGTTGAAAGACAACTATGCAATAATCCTTATTTAACCCTTCTCAGAACAATTTCAATAAAAATGGTATTATTATTATAGTTTATTCGAAACGAACGTCTGTGTGTCTATTCCAGGCAGTGACTTTAGAGGGCGCCAGTGTACTAGTGCACTGTTCAGACGGCTGGGACAGGACTGCGCAGGTGTGCTCCCTGGGAGCCCTGCTCATGGACCCCTACTACCGCACCATCAAGGGCTTCATGGTACCTTCTCACCACACACACAAATCAAACACACTACTGAAACGGATGCACTCACACAGATTTATGCACTCACAGATTTATGCACTCATAAAACTTCAACTCCTGTTGTTGGATGACGTTTTTTGTTGGCCAACATGTGGAATTATTATTGGCGAAGTTAGGTGTTAACCTTCTTTACTTTAAATATTGATGAATACAACGACGTTGATCTTGGCTTTGACCAAAGACTATATTCTGTAATGATTTCAAGTCGATATTGTTAATGCACATTCCACTGCTAATTTCTAAGATGTCTCTGCTTGGCAGGAAATGGGGTGAAAAACTGCCGTAGAATAGTGCTGATGTTGGAGTCTTTCATATAATCTATAACTGTCAGTCAGTAGTTAATCAGTTTCTGATGTTCTGAGGATAAAAGCTCTTTAGAAAGCAAACATTTACTCCTTAGTGTCAGCTCAATACAGGAGTCACTAATAGAGCTTAAAAAAGCCTCTCTATGTTTTTCTAGGTTCTGATCGAGAAAGACTGGATCTCATTTGGTCACAAATTTGCAGACAGGTATGTTCGACCTCCGCAATTATACACACCTTAACTTACTAAACCATCCGTGGATTTCAAGCAGCCTCTCAGAAGATAATGACCCATCTCTCTTTCAACCTCATGAATGTAAAATCATTCATTTGATGCACAGCTGTTTTTATGTATCACACGATTACCATTGGTTGTGTAACATTTAGATGTTTCTCTGGCATTACAAACAGCATTTCTCTGGGTCTGCTTGACACTTGCTCTTGTCCTGTTGCTAGGTGTGACCAGTTGGACGGAGACCCTAAAGAGGTGTCCCCCGTCTTCACACAGTTCCTTGAGTGTGTTTGGCAGCTCACAGAGCAATTCCCACAGGTGTGTGTGTGTGTGTGTGTGTGTGTGTGTGTGTGTGTGTGTGTGTGTGTGTGTGTGTGTGTGTGTGTGTGTGTGTGTGTGTGTGTGTGTGTGTGTGTGTGTGTGTGTGTGTGTGTGTGTGTGTGTGTGTGTGTGTGTGTGTGTGTGTGTGCTTTTTATTGTATTGCTCATATTGCATGATTCAGGGAACCACTTAAAGGGGTAGTTCGGGAATTTTGGACATAGGGCCTGATTCCTAAGTTAGCCATGGTGTTCTTTATCATTGGAGAAAGTTTTCAACACATTTCATTCAGTCCTTCTAGTTGCAGGGTTCGCTCGTGCTAGGCCAGTGCACAGCAATGGGCAATGCTAGCCTGCTAAAGTGAGAAAGTGTTCAGAAGAATATATCAGAAGAAATCTTGAATTTCAAGTTATTTTTTGTCTGTCTTACCTTCTCCACAGTTCACCCGAGGTCAATCAATTATAACGCCATACTATAGATGTAAATGTCTGTGTTGATAGAATAATGTTAGAAATAAAACTAACCTTGCATCGCATTTTGAGGGACTACTTTCTCAGCAGCAGCGGAATTTAACCTTGGTATCAGTCCGCCGCTGCCGTAGCCTACTACCAGGAATATAACACTGCTGCTGAGACACAGCAAGTCCCTCAAAATGCAATGCAATGCAAGGTTGGTTTTATTTCTAACGTTATTCTATCAGCACAGACATTTACATAGACCGTCTGGCGTTATAGTTTATTAGCCTCGGGTGTACTGGGGAATGGGTACGACTCTTTTATTAGCAGGCTAGTATTGCCCGTTGCCGTGCGCTAGCCTAGCACGAGCAAACTCTGCAACTAGGTGGACTGAATGAAATGTGTTGAAGACTGTCTCCAATGATAAAGAACACCAAGGCTAACTTGGGAATCAGGCCCGATGTCCAAAATTCCGAACTACCCCTTTTAAAGTAAAGGAGGATGTACCGGATTTTGTTGAATGGTTGTTTGGTCATTGAAGTGGCCTGCATCTGACACGCCTGTGATTGGTCATGCCATTTATCCCTCAGGCGTTTGAGTTCAGCGAGTGGTTCCTGCTGCAGATCCACGAGCACGTACACTCGTGCCAGTACGGCAACTTCCTGGGGAACAACCAGTTGCAGAGAGAGGAGCTGCAGTGAGCTCACACACTCACACACTCACTGACTGACTGACTGACTGACTGACTGACTGACTGACTGACTGACTGACTCAGGGTATAGTTTGAGCGTTCAAATACATGCACCAAGGTCAATAGAAAGACACCCTATCTAGCTGATATCGTTCCTTGCGTACCAAAGATATAACCCAACACCTTATCGTTGCTGTCCTGTATTAGTATTTGACCAAAGTCAAGCTGAACGTTGTGTTGTTCGTCCTTGATATGAATGGCTGGGTCGGAGGCAGGAAGTGCATTGCGTTACTTAATCATCAGCCTACCGGACACGACGTTTATGCAAGCGATGTGTGCACTCACTTTTTCCCTGTCGTTGAAGACATGTAGCCAAATTCTTATCGCACTTAATCTCATGAAAGATGAAGTGCTCTGCTTAACTGCACTCCAACCCCACCGTTATTTGCCTGTGCCCTTCTCCGCTCCCACTTCTCAAATACATAAAACATGAGCCCTTATTCACTTAGTGTTTCTTGAGTAAAGAATACGCTGTACTTATTCAAACAACCAGTTCTTTATTTAGCCTGGCATTGCAGCTCTTGCATGGCAAACAACCAGAGGCTTTCTCCAGTACGGCTGTTGTATTCTTCAGCTGCTCTTCTCGATACTTCTCATTGGTTGTATATTTGTGAAACCCACAGACGGACGTTAAGGGGGAACCAATCGTATGGATTCATGAAACTAATAAATAAAATATCACTTTATCAAGATTGAAGGTTTTCCCCAGTCAGCGATAATGAACTCTCTCTCTTCCTCTCTCCCTCTCCAGGCTGAGGGAGAAGACCCACTCTCTATGGGCCTTCCTGTTGGAAGAGCAGCAGAACTACCAGAACCCTTTCTACAGCAGCGCCTACGGGAAGTCACACCCTGTTCTGGAGCCTTCCACCCTGCCCTACCACTTCAAGTCAGTACCTCCTGATTTGTTGGCTTGTTTATGAAAGGATTCCTATTGGCTGACTACACTGTTGTCAGCTAGTCTTCCTGGGGTCCTCAAATAAGACGGGCAAACAGAATCCATGAATACAGTAACATGCTATTAACATGCTCGTAATACTTTCAGAAATTATCCATAAAAATAAAAAAACAATGTGCGGTGTGAAAGATGTGAACATTGTTATTTTAAAATCACGTCTGTTGTTGGCTTTTCAAGCCTAGAACCTCTTGGGTGACTGCTGTTTCAAGCAGTCATCCAAGAGGTTTGGCACTGTCAACTTGCAGTACTGGCACCGCTAACAGATGTAAATTAATCTGGGGACAGGATGATGACAATGGACTCTCTGTCTGTCCCTCTCTCCACTCATGCCATGCTTGATCTACTGTCTACCCGCACTCTGCGCAGTGATGTGTTTTATTACCACCGTTTATTTATGGCAGTCCCTCACACATTAACAAGCAACAGAAACCAAGCAGGAGGGGGTTGGTCGACAGTGAGAACAGGGGTTATACAGTGAATAGAGATGGATTTAGTGGAGTGGCAGGTAAGGGTTAGACAGTGAATACAGCGACAGCTTGGGTAGGTGCAAGTTTAGGTTAGGCGGTGAATAAACAGACATGTTGTTGAGTACCGGGTAGATGTTAGGCAGACACATCTTATGAGGGGGCAGTTAGGGGTAAGACAGTGAATAAAGAGACATCTTATGAGGGGGCAGTGAATATAGAGAGAGCTTATGAAGGAGCAGGTAGGGGTTGACAAACTTGCTCAAAGATCCTTAGAGATTGAGTATTTATCTAACCATGTGCATTTGTGATGGTGTGTGTGTGTGTGGTAGGTTCTGGAGGAACATGTACCATCAGTTCGACAGGTCCATGCACCCCCGACAATCCATCCTGAAGACCATACACACCCTGAAGGAGACGAGCCTGAAGAGCGCACAGACGCTTCGCGCCCTGGAGAACGTAGGTTCTCACCGACACCTTTACACTCTCTCCAAATGATCCCCCCCACTTCGGATTTTACTGCCCGACTTGCCGAATATGTTGCAAATAACTGCAAAGCTAATGGCTGAGTGTTGCCACTTGCTCTGTCCGTTTGTTTAGAAAAGTTAAATGTCCCTTGGTGTTTCATACACGGTCAAGCCATATAGGTTCCCACAACAAATCCTGGGACCATGCAACCTCTGTCCACTCCATCGACGTATCCAGTCATGTCTCCATGCAGTCATAAAAGGATGTGAACATTATGATTTTTTAAATCATGTCCGTCATTCGTTCTTGGCTTTGCAGCCTAGAAGTAACCTAGCTGCCCCCCGGTACCAAACCTCATCCAAGGGGTTTGGCATCGTCGCCTTGCTGTACAGGCGCCGCTGACGGATGTAAAATGAATCACCAGAGCAGATGTGACAACGCACTCTTTCCCAGATGACGATTTATTTTTTTTAAATTTTCCTTTGACCATGCGACCCTTGAAAACCCGACCCTGACTCTTCTCATCGACGTTGGTTTGAACACCCGTCAAGAGGGCCACCGTAGAACATGACACTGTTTTATAGGGCTGAAAGATTAATCGAATTCAAATCGAAATCGCGATGTTATAGAACGCCGTAAGTGATTTGTTACCGTTACTGACTGGAAATCACTACGATTCATTTATTTTTATTTTACAATTCAATACTTAAATAAAGAAGTTAATTTCAACATATCGGCCTGCCCTAAAGGAAAGAGCAGTTTTTATGTGGACTGCTTCCAATGTTGTGTTGGTCATACTAAAGAATGATTTATTTCTTCTTCAGCGAATAATACACAAAATAAGGAACTTATTATAAATTATACGCACGTTAAATCGCAATATTAGTCACAATAATCGCAATCAGATTTTCTCCTCCAATCGCTGAGCCCCACTGGTTTATGCTGAAGTTCCCGTCAGTGCTCAAGTCTCCCCCGTTCCGTCTCCAGGAGCTCCAGCAGCTGGGCGTGACCCCGGTGGTGACCTCCGGCCCGCCGCCCGCCCCGCCCCCCTCCCCTCCTCCCCCGACCCGGGAGCAGCAGCAACGCTCCCTGACCAACGCCAACCCCGCCCCCCCGCGCCCCAACTCCCTCATCCTCGGGGCCCCCCAGGTCAGCCGCAAGGAGGCCCAGCAAGAGGAAGAGGAACAGCAGGAGAGGAAGGAGGAGGAGGAGGAGGAGGAGGAGGAGGTGGGAGAGGAGGCTACAGAGAGCACCGACACGGACCGGACAGTAGAGGGCAGCAGCGGCACCGATAGCAGGAAGCAGAGCTATGGCGAGCTGGAAGGGTCATACGAGGACGGCGACGAGATGACGAAGGAGGAGCCGGCCGTGGTCAGCCTGGAGTTCGGCATGGCTCGGATGACCTGCTGAGACCAACTCAAGGGGGGATCGTGGGGATAGGCCAGATGGATGTGTGTGTGTGTGGGTGTATGCGTGTGCGTGTGTGAGAGCACATGCCCATGTGCGCTTGTGTCGGGAATCTTGAGTACATGATAACATTGTGATTGGGCTGACCAAGGATGATAGGAAGCGTACGTCGACTGTATAGTATAAATCTCTATTATATGCCGCATTATTATGGCATTTACTGCACTCGGACAAATAACTTTTTTTTATTCATGTCAAATGCACTATAGCTAATTAATGAACAAAGTAAGAGAATAAATGGATATAACAATGAAAATATAAAGGCATTTCTTTTGTTTTTATGGTAAAGTTGTATCAGATTTTACGTGAAGGTGTCTTGTGTTTCTTGTTACACTCGATTATGCATCGGGAAAACATCCAAATGATCTGGTTTCAGACTAGGCTTCAAAATATGTTGGCACCAGATCGATTTAATTTCAATGGCGCCAGAAAGATTTCATTTAGATAATCATATAAATCCAACTTATCTTGTTTACAGAAATCTACAGCAATTTATTAAGAAATGATCTAACTTTTTTTCCCTATAACTCCAACAATAGTATAGCCTGTCAACAGCTGACAGTTGTTTGGAGCAGTACTCACAGTTTGGGTGATCTGATTATTGACTCTCATTGATCCTGTAATCCCATTGGTTGTTATTCTAGACAGGAGGTTGGTAGCTGGATGTCCTGACCTTATTTGGGGTCAATGCTATAGAGTCACAGGCTAAAGGTCACTGGGGACGGGTGGGGGGGGCTGTCCTCTGCATATATCGTGTGATGGCATGGACGTTCTTACCCGGGTCTTGAGTGACCATTTACACAATCTAAAACATGACTCAAATGAACTGTTTTATAAGCAGCATAAATCCAGAGAAATAAAAACGATTGCTTCTGAAAATGGCTCCCTTGTTGAGAAAGCCAGAACTTTACAAATGCCAAATTACCTTTCTCCTTGGGGTAGGGATCAGGTGGTGGATAGGATGATTCTCTTAAAAAAGGTTCTGAGTTTGATCCCTCATGAACAACGTCTAAAAGTCTACCTGTAGGCATCCTAACAGTGACTTTCTCTTAGTTCTCCTTTCCTTTGTTCTCTGCAAGTGTCTTTGGATAAAACCGTTTGACTAACTAGTAGATTGGAAAGAACCATGTCTCAATCAAGAGTTGATGTCACATATTGTATTCCTTGGACACTTCAACCTCCAATAAAACTAAGACATGACTCTCCCAAAACAACAAATCTGTTGAGCAGAATGATATCATGTGATGGGCCAGTAAAAGGATGACTTCATGGTAAACACCTTAGGGAGGGATAGATATCCAAGGACACACAAAGAGACTAGATAGACTAAATAAACTTTTACTACCTCATAATATGGTGGCTATAGACTATCATTGTGGCAGTAGACCCTGGCCAGGGGCGTAGCCACGTGGGGGCCACGCCCCCCCAGTCAAAGGTTGCCGCCCCCCGCCCCCCCCCCCGTGCCCCCCCCCCCTGAGTATGAAAAAAATAAAAAAATAAATCCTGAACTAAAAAAAATAAACAATTAGTTTGATCTAACTGTGACTCATTATTCTCATTGAAGGTGCTATATTTTGTCATCATTATGAATAATCCAAATCGAGTACTCTGTGGTGCACTTACCGGAAATGACGATCGCGACAGCCGCCGCTCGTCACCGCCTAAAACATCCCGCTTTGAAGTGTGGAATAAAGTACCCGTTGTGTTTAAACATCTTTTTAGTTGTGCAATATGGGTCCGTTAACGCAGCAAATGTGGAGAATGCGCCGACGTCGTCGACGTTACCTCCTCCTCCTGACGGAGACAGACAATGCTAGGGTAGGTGTTATTTAAACGTCATGTATGCTTTTTTTTTGTCTACCAACGTAGCCCATACAACAGCAGCATTAGACCTGTCATTTAAGTTATAGTGGGGGTTTACTTTTGTGATTTAAGTTATTAAAGTCGTAGTCATGATTAATATCAATGATCAAGTTTAGTCTACTATTTTTTCGAGTTGAGCGCTCAGCCTGGCTCCGCCTTTTCCGCTACGTAGCTAAGATGGCTGCCGTTGAGTACGTGGAGTGTCCTTCGATCCACACGATTAGCGTTTTTCGAGTACGGCATCCGGGTCCTTGAAGTATACTTCTTTTCGCCGAATCTGAACGTACTGTGTACTCAAATTTTGGCTAGTAAGTACGGACAGTACTTTGGAACACGGCATTGGTCAGTCAATGTGCCACAGTTGTGCAGTCTCTCCCCAGAGTAATCAGCCTTACCCAGGACAGGTGAGGCTGCTTAAACCAGCCACAAACCACACGCACGCACGCGCACGCACGCGCACGCACGCGCACGCACGCGCACGCACGCGCACGCACGCGCACGCACACGCACAAATAACTATTACGTAAACTCTCCCTCCCTGGATTCTGATCCTCATCATTCTTAAACAACCTTGAGCTGTATGACTGTGTGTAAAGATATGTACACAACATACTCCTGCATAAATTCAACGCCTTCATATCAATATCTTCATGATACGTATATCATGGCAGAGTCGAATCGGTTCCTGAGCTAACCTTCACGTCATAAGTTATAGCAACGTTATCACATCATATCTCCATGAAAAAATAAATATATTTTTTGAATCAAATTGAATTCAAGATTAAGGTACTTGGTTATACTGATCTTTTCAGGGTTAAACAAAAATCAATTCCCTGCATTAGCTCTGGATCATTCCATTCCTCATTCAGTATTTATCAGCTGCCATTTGTGTGTCAGTAACTGATTTATTGTATGGATTGAGAACCACACTATAGAACCGGAACCGGCCTGTCAGTTGGACGTCAGCAGAAAGGGGTTGACGAGGATTTGATATTCAATCGATTGGAATCATACAATTGCCCCTCCTTAATCAGATTGTTATCGATACAAACTATGTTAAAATATAGATGAGAGATGCAGGCCTGTGTTACCTTGTCAACGAATATATATCAACGTTGAAAGGAGAGCCCATACATGTTTGGCAGTGGGAAGCAAATTCCAATAAATTTTCATCTGGCTCATATCTTGTGTAAACTGCAAGAATTTAAAGAAATTCAGTCCACGCCAGGCAGGCATTTAGTCTATTTCTGAGGACTCCTCTCATTAATACATAACGTAAACAGCATTGAGGAGAGACCCTCACACCTACAACTCCTACTTCTCTGTGTAATTACCTGGTTCTGCTTTTGTGCTGCGAACATTTATTCTATTATAAAATCATGCTGTAATTCAGGTGAGTGGCTTAGAAGACACACTGACGTGAATTACAGAATGCTTGCAAATATACTTATTGTACTTGTGGCCCTTGGTGGAAGGTCCTAGTCCTTATTAAACTGTTCAGCCGTGTCCTTTAAATCTCGGAGTCTCTGATAATTCCCATACTAAAAAGCCTTTGTGCTAATTTGAGGTTTAATGGGTTTATGGTACGGTGCATGCTTTAATATGTTAATGCTATAAGCTGGAAAATATAGGGGACTACTGAAAAATGTTGGGAATGTTATGTCTGGGATTCCTTTTTGGCCTAATAACCATGGCATGGCGTTGACAGGGCTCATCGGCACACATGACACCAATACTCTTCATCGGCTTCAGAGGCTCACCCAACGCGAGGCCGAGCACAGCGAGACCTCCCGTCGCTTTTTTTCCCGATGAGGTAATTTCTGTAGCCTGGCCTGCTTCTACATGTTATCACATATGAAATATTCAGAGGCCTTCAACAGGGGAAAAGGGCTGTTCAACAGACTGAATCATTTACAAGACTACAGCTGTTATGTAAAAGTACTCCACCCAGGCACAAAGGAAAGGATACGCAGTTAACACACAGGAAAAGACACATGGACGAGAACCAAGGGCCACGACGTCACTGGGAACACGGTGAGATCGAAGGCTGTGGTTGGACGTATGTGCGCGTTATTGTGTGCACACCACTGTCCACCTACCAAGCCCAAACTCTTACTGTGTGAGTTATTAAGGATAACCATATTCTCATTTTATTGTCTCACAGAAACACAATAATCTCTGTGCCTTTGGGTTGATTACCCAATTTCTTGTCAGTGTACTTGTTAATGTATAACTTTGTACTGCATAACCTTGTGTGTGTGTATATGGTCATATTTGTTCATGGCACAGTATTCCATTCAGTTTTCTATTCTTCTCAGAGGCGTGGTCAGCTTTAAAGGGTACGGCAGGTCAGTCTTAAGGGCTTAGAGATACATGAATCGTACTGTCGTACGAAACTCCCAGTGTTTGTACGGGTTCTGTTTGCCATCCAGAGTGGCGCCCGCAGAGCAGTGTTTACAGGTGCTCGTAGGTGGCGGTTAATGTAAAACCCACCGTAAAGTCTGTGCTCAGCAAGAGCCACTAAATATCCTTGTTGACTGCTGTTGGAACAATGGAGCATGGAGGGTAATCCTGTGGAGATTACTATTGTAAACACACATGCACGCACACCCACGCACACGCACACACACACACACCCACACACACACACACACACATATATATACACGCACACATGCATGCACAGACACATACATGCATGCATGCCTGCACGCGTACACACATATATGCGCGCGCACACACACACACACACACACACACACACACACGCACACGCAACACGCAGACACACACACATTCCCTCACCAGCTTTATGGTTCCTGGTCATCACTTAATCTAACTCCAGGGGGGCTGGTGGTGTGAGATTAAATCAAGCTGTGCGTATGTGTGTGTGTGTGTGTGTGTGTGTGTGTGTGTGTGTGTGTGTGTGTGTGTGTGTGTGTGTGTGTGTGTGTGTGTGTGTGTGTGTGTGTGTGTGTGTGTGTGTGTGTGTGATTGTGTGTATGTGACGATTTTCCTCTGATCCAGGGGTCTCCAACCCTAGTCTGCTCCCAATGTTTCTCCTTATGCCACTCATGCTCTTGTTTCCTGTTTTAAAAATGCATGAAAAAAAAAGGCATGGGCTTGTTCTTTTTCCCACACACCGTACAGCTTCTTTTCTATTTTTTGACCTCATTTCTACTTTGTATTGTGTCACATTCCCCTCCAGAACGTAAGTGTGCCATTAACGCTGCAAGGCTTGAGCTGTTAATACAATAACCCCTGTCACACCTACATTTCAATAGATTCCAATCTATCCATGCATCGATCTCACTCGTCCTTCTACACACACACACACGCACACGCACGCACGCGCACACACACACACACACGCACACGCACACGCGCACACAAACAGATACTGATCTGCGTACACAGACATAGAAAGCCTGGGAAGTGAGAAAAGAGGGTAGCTCTAAGCATGTCTTCAACAGCAGTGTCCTCTAACTGCACAGCTTCACCCAGGGGACCGAAATGAAAACCACCACCAGACAGACGGAAAGTGTGTGTGTGGGGGGTTTGGTTGTCTTGTTTGTTTGCTGTGTGTGTGTGGGGGGTCTTGAGCAAATAAAGTCTGTACTCATATGTACTATTGTACTATTGCACTATTGTGAGCTACTTTGGTGATTCTCTATTGTGAGACAATGCGATACTTTAACTGCACTACCAAAGCAGAGCAGCTATTCTATTTTTTTGCCCCTTTAAAGTATTGAGTTGTAAGTATTTATGTTTTACTGACTTACTGAGTATTATTCATGCAAGCCATTCAGACTGCAAAAGATAAAGCAAGTTTTCCGTTGGACACAGCTGCCAATAAAAGTCAACATGAACTCGATCAACACCCAGCTTAACCAACAGGTTTATGATTAAGGACTTTGATGACGAACACACTATAAGAACAGGATGATGATGATGAATCATGAGTATTATTTATATAGTGTAAGCAGCCTCTTTCAAGTATAATGTTGATGGAGCACTTTTAATTTAACTACATGTCAGGACAGAGATAGGTTTTTAACTGTAGAACAAAAATAAATATATAGGGTCGTTTACCATGTGTGTTCCACGTCACCCTGGAAAACTTATTTTGCGTGTAGAGTGGCTCAAATCAATGAGCAAACCATTCAAAAGTCAGCAAAAGTCTCCAACCAGATCCACTATCTCTAAATTTACGTCACAGATCCGTATCCACCCGTCCAGCTCTATATGCACGCCATCTGCCCTCCCTCCTTCACTCCTCCAGCAACCTGACCCACTTGTATCCCCCTCTCCTCACATATAGGAAGATGGGTTGTCAGATCTTGGCTGGCCAACGTCCACAATACCAACCGCTCTATGGACGACCAGATTGTAATCTAACCGGTATGGATGCTATGCTATAGCCAAGCCACATGGGCTATCGACTTATTTAGGTTTTATCGGATGACTGATTGGGAGGGAAGAGGGGTGGGGGGGGGGGGGGGGGGTGGGGTTCCAGACTAACTGAGTGGGGGACCTGCTTTCAAGCTAGTCCGTCAGAGACACGAGTTGGCGCTTCACTCTTGGGGGAAGACCTATGAAAATCATGTGTGTGTGTGTGGGTGTGTGTGTTAGGTTGACAAACACACAGATAAAAGTTCCAGGCTGTCTGGACTCCGTTGGTTCGTGTTTGTGTGTGTGTGTGTGAGTGATTCTTATTGTTTGTGTATGTGTGTATGTGTTGTTTGTGTGTGCGTCTGTATGTGTGTTTTTTTTCCATATGTGTATGTGTGTCTGTGATGGTGTGTGTGTGTGGGGGGGTATGGGGGGGGGGGGTGGATGAATGCAGACATTGTTCGATGGCAATGGAGTGGAAGACAAGTACCCACTGCGAGGAGGAAGGAGGAAGAAGAGGGGGGGGGGGGGGGGAGCAGAGAAGGGGAGACGAGGGGAGGGGGGGGGTGGGTGGAGCAGAGAGACGACGAGGGGGTTGGTAAATGGGTCGGGGTACCGGGGAGATTTATGTTGGGGGGGAGGGGAGGGGAGGGGGGGGGGGGGTTGCTGGGATGGTACAATAGAGAAAATAGAGTTAGAAAAGAGCAATGAATAGAATATGATTTCAGGAGAACTCAGTTGAAAGTTGAAAAGTAGGACGAGTATCGTGGGAAGCGCAGGGAAAGAGGGAAAAAGAGGATGAAGTGAGCGAGCCATTAGCATGCACCATCGGGGAAGAACACGGACAAAAGGAGCAGAATCCTTATCCTTGATTTTCTCACTAAAGCAGTTTGGCTCGAACCATTTGCGTATTTAGGTTGAATTCCTTTGGACGCAACATGACATAAGAAAACAGAAATGGCTTATATGCTGTATGTGTATTTCATGCAGTGGACGTCCTTCAAGTTTCTCACATGCCCCGAAGGGAAACCACTGGTTGCTAAGCTGCAAACTAACAGTGTAACTAATGTTTCGCTAAAGGCTTTGGCGTTTAGAAGCTTATTATTATTCAGAAAACATGGAAAACTTAAAAAAACACCCGGAGAGCACCGACACTTGAAGGAGAAGCTGTGACCTGCTTCTGCTTCTTTTTTCCTGCCTCCTCCCTCCTTCTCTCACCCATCTCGTCTCATTTCCATTTCCCCTTGGGGTGATAGGATGACAGTTAGACGTGTTGTCATGGTTCTGTGACACCTGGTCTGCTGTCGGGGGCCATATGGGGGGGGGGGATGATCGCCATATGGGCTGTGCATCTGGCCCAAATCTAGCAGAGGAACTTGTAGAGGGACACACACACACACAGAAACACACACACAGAGCACACGAGTACTACCAGTCGCTCTTGAACCTGTACTGCAAAGTGAGTGTATCCTTGGAGTCGTGACAACACTTTATGTAGCAGCATAAAAGCGATGCTAAGCGGGCCGACACAGACACACTGAAGAAGCTTCAGTGTGGAACGTGTCAGACTTCTAGGGAGGCCCAGCATGACTCCAGTCAATGCACGCATAATCTACCAAAATGAGGTAATCCGAACATATGGGCATGTGCCTATGTGCTCTATTCCACACACAGTCAACACACACACGCACACACACACACACGCGCACACACACACACACACACACACACACACACACACACACACACACTCACACACACACACACAGACACACACACACACACACACACACACACACACACACACACACACACACACACACACACACACACACACACACTGCAGGTTAAGAGGAGGGAATGCAAGTTTCACAAGCAATAAGTGATAAACAATTTGTCTTTCGGTGAATCGATACATGTGAAGGATGCGAGGAGATGAAGGGAGAGAGAGAGAGAGATGGAGGGAGAGGGGAAGGAGTCGACGGAGGCATAGAGGAGGTGATGGATAGAAAGGGGGAGGAGAGGAAAAGGGGGGCTTGGCACTCTGCCAGCTCTGACGAAAGCTGCTTAGCCCACCGAGTTGCCATGGCTACAGCGAGCAGCAGCACCCAGCGTGTGTGTGTAAATGTGTCCCTGAGTGTTTGGGCGAGCGAGAGAGAGAGAGAGAGAGAGAGAGAGAGAGAGAGAGAGAGAGAGAGAGAGAGAGAGAGAGAGAGAGAGAGAGAGAGAGAGAGAGAGAGAGAGAGAGAGAGAGAGAGAGAGAGAGAGAGAGAGAGAGAGAGCGCAACAGCCAGTGAGGGAGGGGGGAAGGCATGAGAGGAGGGATTGAGGGGAGGGATAGAGGGAGGTAGGGAGAGAGAAAAGCAGCAGGCAGGCGTTAGAGCAAGCCAGAGTGGGAGTGAAAGAGCAGCAGACTGCAGGGCTGAAAGAAAGAGAGCGAGAGAGAGAGAGAGAGAGAGAGAGAGAGAGAGAGAGAGAGCGAGAGCGGGAGAGAGAGGAATAAGGAATGAGACAGAGGCAGCAAATGAGAGAAAGAGAGGGAGCACGCGCGAGCGAGAGAGTGTGTGTGTGTGTGTGCGCACTGCACAGATCGAAACCAGAAAGGAGAGGGAGCAAGAGTGTGTGTGTGCGTGCATGAGCGAGTGTGTGGGAGCGATCAAGCGGTCGGAGTGCTAGATAATGGAGGTGCAGTCGGAGTGCGGGGAGCCTCCCGCTGACCCCCAGCCCACGGGGAAGATCAACAAAGCCGCCTTCAAGCTCTTCGGCAAGCGACGCACCGGCTCTGGGATGGCCGGCTTCTTCTCCTTCAGGAACAAAGGAGCCGTGAGCAACGGGAATCCTTCCTCCTCCGAGAACGGCCACGGATCAACTTCAGCAGCGGCGGCGGCGGTGGCGGCGGCGGCGGAACCAGCGGCCCCTGTGGAGCTGGTGCGGAGCAAGACCCACGACGGGCTCCCCACGGGGCCCGACGGGGAGGCACTGGGGGGAGGAGGGGGAGGACGAGGAGGAGGCGGCGGCGGTGGCGGCGTCGGGGGGAGCCTGGAGGCCGTGCCCGTGCGGTCGCTCAGCAAGTCTTTCAGCTTCTTCTCCTTCCTCCGCCGTGGCAGCCTGAGAACCGCCGAGAGCGGGGGGGCGGGGCTGGCCCGGCGGGGGCGGGGCCTGAAGGGCTTGTTCAGCAGCATGCGCTGGAGACGCGGCCGGGATAGGACGAGCGAGGCAGACGGAGGCGGCGGCGGCGGCGGGGGCGGGGAGGGGGCGGCGCCGGCGGACGAGGCCCGGGAGGTGGAGGTCGCCCAGGTGGAGCAGGGGGCGGACATCACCCTTACCCTGGAGCCCCTGCCTCACCGGCCCCTGGAGGACGCCTCGGACCCCGAGCCGTGTCCCCGCCACCAGACCCACGACTCCTCCCCCGGCAGCGTCTCGCCGCAGTTCGCCGCCTCGGCGAACGACGCCGGCGCCGACTCCTCGAGCCCCGCCTTCCCCTACACGCCCACCGACTCGCCGCTGCACGAGCTCCTCGGCCCCGAGGCCCGAGCCGGCTCCGGGGACGCCGCGTCGCTCGCCACGCCGCAGCTGGAGCGCCGCTGCGGCGCCACGGGCGACCCGCCGTCGGAGCCGTCGGTGGACCGCCTCTGCTCGTTGCTCTTCACCGACGTCACCTCGCTCAAGAGCTTCGACTCGCTCACCGGTTGCGGCGACATCATCGCCGACACCGAGGAGGAGGTGCTGAGCGGGGCCAATGGCGGCAGCGGCACCAGCAGTAGCAGCAGCGGCAACGGGAGCGGGAATGGCGCCAGTGCGGAGGAAGGGGCCAAGGGCAGGAGAACGGCGCCCACCTCTCAGGGATCTCCGGCCAGGCGCCCCCTTCCCTCTTCCCAGTTGACCCGCTCCGCCTTCTCCTCCATCGCCAGCTCGCCGCCGCCCTCGCTGCCGTCCCGGGCGCAGATCTCCCCCCCGCAGCCGGAGCACGTTACGGGCAGCGGGGTGGTCGCCTACATGGGAGGAGGGGAAGAGATGGCCAGCCCGGAAGGGGTGGACGACGCCGACATGCAGGGGCTGTGGCACATGCTGCCCTCCACTGGGGACAACTCCCCGGCTCTTCCCAGACCCCACCAGGGAGCCACGACCGCCCCGTCCGTCAGGGACCGCAAGACCCCCCAGGTGAAGACCCTGGGTCTCAGCAAGATCCCCGTGGTCGGAGCGGCAGGGAGCCGCGGCACGGCGAAGCCCCCCCAAGCGGCCCACCATCACACGTACGGCGCCCGCCAGCCCACCTCGCCCGGCGAGAAGGAGCTGCTCAGCGACGAGGGGTACTGGGACACGCCCACGGCAACACCCACCGCCACGCCGGTCGACGAGGGGATCCAGCGCAGCGAGAGGATCATCCTGTCGCGGGACAGCTGCTCAGGGGACAACCTCTACGACCTCTACAACGACCCGGAGGAAGAGGACAAGGAGGACGACCTGTCCAGCACTCCGTCCCCCTCAACTGAATATAAACTCAGCCCCTCTTCACAGACCACCCCGCCGTCATCGTCCTCATCGCCCCCGTCCTTCCGCTCGCTGAAGGGGAGCACCAGCCTGCCCCGGGACTCCAAGATCCCCCTGAGCGTCCGGCAGTCCCCGCCGCCGCCGCACTCGGTCAGCCAATCGTCCCTCCCCTCCGTCCTGGAAGCCAGCGCCGCGCAACCAAAGACCCAGGCTCCTCCCCCCGCTCGCACGAGAATCCCCGTGTCCAAAGTGCCCGTACGGCGCTCCGGACAGAACAAACCGGGAAACGCTTCCAGAGGTACCGCCCACAGGAAGTAGTTGGCCTCAACGGGAGCCGTTGTCCACGCCCCCCCCCCCCCCCCCCTCTGGACCTACATTTATACATCTCTAGACTGCTGTTACGGCCGAGCCAAGTGTTTTTCCCCAGACGAGGAAAATGTTGAATTCCAGAGTCAACGGCCAATGAATTCCTCAAACATCCTCAAAAAATAAGCTGTTCCCAAATGTTTTGGGTCACGGCCATCTCCAGGAGCTTCTCAAGTTCTTTTTTTCTACTTCACTTGTGAAAGTCACAGGTACATGCCAAAAACTGGTCTATGAGCATTTGTTTGAAAACCCTGGGAGCTTGAGAGGTTAACTCTTGACAATCCGCTGACTTGGAAGTACTGAATGGAAGAGCTTGTTTTGATTTGCTATCTCCGTTTCCAGGCAATTCTTTTTTTTCACATTTGACTGCACCTTTTTTTACGACTTTTGCGTGACACGGCTAGATTTGTGGACGATAGGGCCTGATCAAATTGAAGCCGTTTATTTGTCATTTGAGCTGTAACAAACTACCTGCTAACCCTCTGATATTATAGATCCAACTTCTGATCCTCTTTTCATAAAACAGTCCAAACAGATTTAGTGGGACTGACCCGTTTTTTGAAAGGCAATATATAGTTCTTTTTTTAAGTAGGTCTATCACAGAAAACGCATCCTGGCATATTAGCATACACATTAAGTGTAATCTTCGACTATCTCCCACTTCCCAGTAGGGCGACTATCCTTGTATGGAAGCATCCCCTACCTTACATCTGCTGTGATATCCTTCCTCAGTGGGAGAGAAGGCATCTCCCTGAACTGACAGATCCATCCTTTTTGTTTTTGGTTTTCGTTCAGTGTGGTTATCCTGGATGGGGATCAGCTGCCTGTCGGAGTGAGAGCTCGGTTTAAATCATATTGTATTGTGGGAATAAATATGTTGGAATGTCATTATTGCTTGGATGGACCACCAAGGAATTCTTGCCAATGGAAATCATTGCAATAATCAAAAACTGCACTGCTGCATTGTTGCTCTGAATTGCACACACACATTAATGCACCCCCACCCCCCCTTCTCAAACAGTCTCTAACTCTCTGCCTCTCTAACTAGCGAAACCCCCAAGGCAACAACAGTCAGGGAAACTCCTTTAGCCCTGAAGGATGCTACATTTATACAGAACAACAACACATTATTATTCCATTTTTGGACTCTTTTGAACTCTCTTTTTGTAGCAAACCCTGAGGGACTTTCATCTCTGGGGGGAAGAATTACACTTAGAACATGCTTTTGTCCTATTTAAAAATGTCTTCTGGCACTGGTTTTAAACTTTGTTTTTCCTAGCTTCTGGCTTCTTTACTAACACTGCACGGACGTCAACTGTGACAGCTTCCCAAGGGGCTATTTTCCCCAGAGAGGAGGGAATCTACCCCTTCCTTTCAAATGAAAGTTCAGTTGATCATAGGCGTTGGCCCACCATTCAGACTAAATCAGTGTTGTAAATTGGTTGTGGTAAACAACCGATTTATTTGGTTTAACTTGGTTCTTTTATATGAATTCTTTCCAATCTGCCTCAAAAACTATGCCGAAAAACACACACAGAGATTCCTGCATCTGCATCGTCAGTATTCCATCCTCATTTGAAAGAACAAGATTCTTCCACTTTGATTTGAAAAAACACCAGAGATGTGTGTTAGATTTGAATGTAGGTTGACATTACTGTAGACAAACAGCGTTGTTTTTTCTTGAGAGCCTCTTTTTGTGGGCGGGAGTGGCAGTTGGTTTTATTTATCTATTTTGGAATAAGACAAACTGCTGTGTACAGCCTTACTAAGCACTGACTGTTTCAAGCTGTTGGGTGCTCTGCCTGAAAAAGGCATTTGTAAGCCATTCAGTGATGCAACCAGAGGATACGGAGTCGTTTCCATCTCTTTTCATCTCTATTGCAATTTCTTCCTTCTTCAAGATATCTGATCAATGGAGATAATCTACTGTGCAGGTCTTTCTGACAATATGATCAAGTTCTACCAGTTCACATCATAGGACTGGAATTATATTTGTACACTTCTGGAGAATCAGATAATGTGAGGCTTTTAATGTGTTAAGGCAAGACGGAAACTGATCTCAATCTTGAAGTTGTACTTTTTTTTTGATGATGGTTATGGTACAACTGTGGACACCTTTCACTGTATAATCAGTTTTTTATGTATTGGTTTTGTAAC